>PVIA01000938.1:0-229850 GCA_004024845.1 Tonatia bakeri | reverse complement strand
TGTGGGACAGGGGCCCAATGTATAGGTCTTCTGAGACAGTGTGACAGAAGTAATAATAAGGAATGACAGTAAAAATAGCTAACATTTGTTACATGCCAAGTACTTTAATAATAATAATAATAATAATAATATTGGTATATTTAATCTTCCCCATAAGTCTCTGAAGCAGTTAGTATAATCTTTGATAAACTGAGGGTTAGGGAGATAAAGTGAGTAATTCATGGTAACATAGCTACTGAATGATAGATCTGGGAATAGACCCTGAGCTCTGGATTCCAGGCATTGCGCTCATAACCACCACAGGGGGGCAGGAATATGGACGTGACTCTGGACATGACTGGTAACATGACGACAGAGATAGGAGAATATGGCTAATTAGAGTACAATGTTAATATTGAAGAAATGATCAGCAGAGAGGTCCAGTTCTCATCATTCATTCATTCATTTTGGATTTTTTACTTTGTAACTCTTCATTGAGTGCATACTCATCACCAGGGTTACATCTAAGAACTGGAGATAGTATGAAGAATATGACTTGGTCTGTAATAAGAGCTCTCTCAGTGTTAGCCCTTAGTATTTATTTGCTGGTGTCAGAATAAAAACACCTGATTTCAAATGTAACTATTTAACTCTCAATGACCAAATGAAGTTCAGGGTGTTGTCTTCATTTTATAGATGAAACTCTAAGGTGTTAAAAGACTTACCCGTGGGCAGGCTGCAACTCGGAGAGCCGTGTTGTCAACCACTCTCCTCCGCCTGCCCCTTGGAGAAGGCCGGAGCAGCGACGCCCAGGTCGGGGCCCCGTTTCATGGCTGTCTGGTTCAGAGACGCAGGCCTCCACTTCGTGCCTGTATCCCGTTCTGTAGAGTGGAGAAGCAATGACCTGTGCCGCACACTGGTCACAGCACACAGTGGGCGTTTCACCAGGTCCCCCCACAAGAGCCCTCCTCAGTGAAGATAGCACGTTTGACCCTCCCGAGAGCAGCTGCAGTGTGTTTCCACCGTCGTCTCGCAGATGAGGACGCCGAAGCTCGCCATCCAAAGGCCTGCCTAGCGCTGCAAAGCTAGTGAGCCCCAGAGCCTGACGCACGTCTCTACTGTTCTGATTCTTGCACCCACGCTCTGCTGTCTCCATTATTTTTAACCCTTTTGGATCAATGCGGAAGTCTTAATGTTTTAAACTAAGACAAAGAAAAGACTTCATCAGTGGGTTGGTATTTCTAGACCAAAGTCATGCTTAATTAAGGAAAATGTATCCCTGTGTGCTCGTAGACACAAAATGTAGAGGCATATTTGGATAGAAACGCACTGTAGAATTAAAAATTAGTTAGACCACGCAGCAGTCCGTGTATCGGTCAGTGACCAAGCATGTTCTGGGCTCCTGGCTCAGGTTCTGTGAATCTTTTGTTTTTTCATCGACCTCCCTACTACAATGTGCATAATTCCTTGGCGATGCTTATGTAATTAACAGCAATATGCTTGAAAAAATGCTCCTTGGTGACTCATTCTTTTCAATACAAATCCATTGAAAGATACTCATTGCAGACAATGCACACACCCCTGACTGCAAAAAAAAAAAAAAAAAAAAAGCATAAAGAAGTAAATAAAGCTATCCTAAATCCCATCACCAGAGCCACCACCAGTGAATGTGGGAGTGGCCATTCCTAGACATTCCCCTGTCACTATGCATGCGTAGATGGGCTGATGGACAGGTAACTTCACAGAGGCAAGATAAATATAGGTTCACGACATCTTGGGGAAAGAGTTGAGCATAGGTAGATCTGGAATCCAGTCCTGGGCCTGGTCCTGACATTAATTGGCTATTAGTTGTAAGCAAATCAATGAGCATTTCTGTTCATGAAACCCATGATGCATTGAAGGAAAGGCACCTTTTTTTTTGCCAAGAAACTAGACTTTCTCATGCAGCCAGGAAGAAAGAATGGGTGTGGAGGGAGGGTTTGTAGAATATTAGATCCTGAAGTGGAGGAGGAGAAATTTTTCATAACACCTAGCATTGAATTTCCTTGAGTCCATGGCTTCATGTTCATCCATGTGTTGCAAAAACAGTTTATTCTTTTAATGATGCATCCTTTTCATTCCAGTGTGTTGATGCCCTAAATGAGATAGTATTTTCAGAGGTAGTAGTATTAGAAAGAATAGTTCAGGGGCAACAAAGAAAGGCAAATTGCAACATGATTTTGCCCTGCCGTGACCTTGGGTTCATCGAGTCTGTGTGTATTATATTTAGATGTATGTGTGTGAAGGATAATGATCTAGAACCTGGGTGGCAATTTTTTTCTATAAAGTGCCAAATAGCAAATTAGAGGATACAAGACATTTATATAACCTTTAAAAATGTAAACATTTAAAAATGTAAAACATTCCTCGCTCCCAGGCTGTACAAAACCAGGCTGAGCAGGGATTCAGCTGTGGGCTGTGGCTCGCACACCCTTGATCTCAGAAGATTAAGATTCATTCCAGAGACCTTTACAGAAAGTTTTTTTCCCAGAGGAAGTAAGTAACATGTAGGGAGAATTAAAAAGTAGTTCAAATAACAATAAAATATTTTTTAAAATTCAGAGCTAAAGGATTTGGAAAATACACTTATTAAAAAATAATTTCAAGTATATGTTTTCTCCCAATGCTTTTTGTCAATTTGCTTGGTCACAGGAGGTCGTTCAGTCTTCCCTGTGTAGAGGCTGTCCCTGCAGAATGAGGCGGAGGGAGTGCATGTGCTGCACTGTATCCCAAGTGCAGCCAAAGGCTGAAGTCCAAGTGCGATGGATGATAAAGCCCCCTTCTTGGTGAGGCATCTGGTAGGGTGCCCACACTCAACATTCCTCACCATGTACATCCTGTCCACTTAGCTTCCTCTTTAACTTTCAAGTTTTGTTATTAGAAGTCGCATGAATATATTATTTAAAAGTCTTGGGGTGTTGAACAGAATCCTGATAACCTATTACCTGAGGGAACAAGAAAAAAAAAAAGGATGGCAGTTTATGCTGTGAAAACTCCAAGGGCAGATGAGAGATTTGCTTTTTATTTTTCCCTTTCCACAAATAGAAACACAACATTTAGGATAAGACCATTTCTTCAATGAGTACTTTTTGAGAAACTGTATGTGATTGGAAAGCTCTATGAATAAGAAATGTGAAGCTTCTCTTAATTATTGCATTTTCCCCCTATGAGACATGGAATTAATAATGGATTAAGATTGACATTGAAAACTACAGATTTTGTTGCTCAGGGTTCTACAGTCAACTGGAGCATTCTCTGCATTCTTTCAGTGAGACTTACCCATATCCCCTTAACTGAGCCACTTTAAAATACAGCCTGATGTCTGAAAATAACAAGTGACTTCTTTTGCCCTGATTCAGTTCATACATACCTGTGACCATCTTTGAAGATTGGCTGATGCCCAGGTGGCTCTGACCCTTTGAAAACTTTCCTCAGTCTCCTAAGCCCAATGACCCACTCAGTCGATCAGAGTTGTGGTAGAACAGCCCCTCAAACAGGCTGCTGGAACTCCCTTCCTCCACTCAGTCAAGGTGGCCCCTGCCATCCCAGAACTGTGAGACACGGACCAGGACAACTTGGCAACAGTACCCTGTTGGGCCAGGGCTCTTAGACAATGTCAAAGTTATAAGTAAGTAGGGCTCCCTCTCCCTCATGTTTTTCACAAGCTTGTTTTTTCTTCTTCTACTTTGTCTAAGATAATAATAAACTATGTCAACTTGCAATAGTTGTTGGACTGAAGACCCAGAACTTTGACATGAATAATATTATTAAGATAATAAAGAATGGTTTTGTCTTTTCTGTGCTGGCCTTACAGCTTGCTGCCAGGGAGTGAATCTCTATATTCTGTGGTGTGAGGTGTAGGGAGTAACCGGTACATATAGCACTATTATTTCCTCTTATAAGATGCATAAAATACCAAACATCTGCCTATCTACTGTTTTCTGAGTGTTACTGCTTAGCATGAGTTGGGGTACAAAACAGTAATTTCTCTCCCTCTCTCTGTTCCCCCCCACAACACACTCACAAGCAGGACTATCATCATGCTTTGATTTCTAGAACAGTTTGTTGCCTTTCTCATTCTTTCAATCTCTTACTTCACTCAAACAAATGAGATTTATTTAGTGCCTTCTATGTCCTAGGAACAGCATGTTGAAAGGCAGATGCAGAACCAGGCCTTGTGGAATGCCAAGATGGCCTTCCTGTATCTTCTCTCTACTACTACTGGTGGCCCTCTTTTCCTGGTTTTCCTTGTAACGCTTCCTTCCATCCCTTCTCCAGTGATATTTCCTAAGTGTCACATATCTCTGGGCATTTCTGTTGGGTAATTTTGTTTTCTTAAGCATTGTGTTTTCACCTGTTATGGTTATGCTGTGTGAAAGGCACATGCGTTTTAGAAGCAATGGAGATAATTGGAAGAAAAAGTGAAGAACAATGGAGGGCTATGACATTCAAAAATGTGAACGTTCTGTTTAAAGCTGTTATTGCTTAAAAATGCCATGTAAAATAACACAAATTTCTGACCGCCCCTTCACTCCTACCTCTAGTCTGGCTTGGTGATCATGGCGTAATGTATGTTCTTACACTTTTAACAAGATGTACTCCAGATGGGTTAGAGTGTACAAATAAAAATAGATAATATAAAAAGTGTTCTGTCTTCAGGACTGCACGGAGTCACATGTCAGACTCAAGGACTTCCAGGAATATGTTTTAAGAATTATCTTGCAGTTAAACCGCACTTTAATAAAATGCAACTGGTCCCTGTATGAAAGACAGTAGTAAAGGCACAAGGCTAGAAACAAAGTTGACGAAACAGTGAACAGGCCAAAAATACAAGCATTTCCTGCTCCGTCCCTGATGTCTTGCTCTTTGATGTGCATCTAAGATTTTTCTTTTTTCCTTTTCTAAATGACTAAATCACCCTTTGGTAACAGACCCAGGAAACCAGCCCTGGGGAGTATTCATCAGGGAGACACACACACACACACACACACACACACAAATGCAGTTTAGGAATGATATTTTAGTCTTACGCTTGAAAAAAGAAACTATCTTATACTTTCCATTTTGAGTAAAGAAAATCTGTCAACCATTATCAAAATGATTTACTTAAGAGCCATTTAATGAGATTCATTAATTTAAAGAGATTAAAAACAGTCCATATTAAAAGACATTTTGACAGAAAAAAATAGGTTATAATAAAAGCTGAAAATCAGCAGTCTCTTTATCAAAGACCATGCAGAACTCTTAGCAAAGTCTTCTTCATTTAAAGTGAAATTCAAGATCTGATTCAATTAATAGCAGACTTTAAACAGCAAAATAGAGACAGACTCACAGATAGAGAGCGGTGTGACTGATGGGGGGGCGGAGGGATGGAGCAAAACAGAAAAAGAACTCATGGACATGGACCACAGTATGGTGATTGCAGGGGGGATGGGGTAAAAGGGGGACAAATGGTAATGGCAAAATACAGTTAAAATGCAAAAATAAATAAATAAAAATAAAATATTCTTACAAAAGCAAGAAAATACAAAAAAAATTGGCAGTAGGTCCAAGTGCTAGTTGTACTATGGAAAAAAGCAGAGAATATTTAGTATTTTCCTCCAGAGACATCTAACATGAAAACGAGAGATAAAAACAGGGGAGAACCATCCGTGGTTAACAAGGGGAGAAGCAACCTGGCCTAGAAACAGAGCTAACTTTTAACAGACTGGAAACCAACTTTTCTATTTCTAGTTACCTCTGAGGCAGCAATTGCTTATAAAATTAGTGAGAGCATCGTTTTCACTCCAAGATGTGCATCTTGAGAGTGTATTAAAATGCACTTACTTCCATGAAATATGTATTATTTCTCTTAATACAGTGCATTAAAAAGATAGGCACTAAATATACCCACATAGTTGCCTTTATGGGGAAGAGTGGTTTTGGAACAGGCATGCATAGGGATAAGTACATGAAATTTGTAAAAGGAAATACATAGAAATTTGTTCATGTGTTACTCATCCAAAATGCATATGTATATACAACTGGAGAGTTGAGGTGCGTGACCCTTTAGGGATCTGAGTAACTTTGACCACAGAAGGAACCCTATTAGAACACATCATGTTACCTGAGTCCTCTGGGCAGAAGGTGCTGAGATGGGGCAAGGAATGCAAAGGACTTTTTTTTTAGGGGGCATGTAATGTTTTCAAAAGATAAAAGTCAGAGGAAGTCAGATCAGGAAAGTTCCACACTAAGATGCAGATCTTTAATTTTGAGAAGGAAGAGGAATGGAAGCAGGATCGGACAGGAAGAACTCAGACGACAGTGTAGGTTTTGACATTTTACTTGAGGGAGAGGACAGAGGGAGGCATGCCAAAGCAAACATTTCCCACTGCATGAGCCCAGGGTTGGATAGGAATAGCCAAGACCCAGCACCTCTCTCAGATTGGCCTTTGAGGGAAAGTGCAGGTGATCCTGAGCTTATTCGGCAGGCAGAGGCTGGGGGCTGGCCACACTCATGCCCTGGGACAGAGGGTTCTTTCTGAAAGGGAGATCTGAGCGGTGTTTTTTCACAGCTCCCACGCAAACATTTCCCCAGGAGTGCTTGCTGAAATAATGTTTTCAAAAATTGTGATGTAAGGTAAACTTTATTTGGCAACTCCTGTTCAAAACCATTTACTAGGACTTCGGAGGCTATTCTCCTTTCAAAACCATTTTAACTTTTGTTTTTCTATAGAATACTCAAGAATCACTTTTTCCTAAAACTAAACTTTTTTAAAACGTGGAGATGACGGTAGATGCACATGCATAGCTATGAGACATTATTCCCAGAGCTCCTGTGTGGTCTTTGCCATATTTCCCCAATGTGGGCATCTTGCAAAACTCTGCCGCTCTGCCCTGGTACCACAACCAGGGTACTGACATCAACACGTCTATCCAGAAGGTCACTGTCCCCACAGCAAGGGTCCCTGGACTAGCCCTTTCATGGGCCCATCCCCCTCTCTTCCATGCCCACTATTGATAATCATGGCAACCACCAATTAATTTCTTCTCCATTTTTATAATTTTACCTTTTAAAAAAAGTTTTCAGAATGGAATAATCCAACATGTAACCTGCCGAGCTTACTGTTTTCACTTAGTAAAATTCCTTTGAGATTCATTCAAGTTGCTGCATTTATCCATAGTTTGTTCTTTTTAAAAAGTATTTCTGAGCAGTAGTCCACAGTGTGAGTGTACCATAGTTTGAATAAGCCTTCACCCACTGAGGGATACCTGGGTTGTTTCTAGTTATTGGTTATTACAAATAAAGCTGCACATAAGTTTTTATGTCTCTGGAAAAAAATGTGTAAGAGTGCAATTTCTGCTTTCTATGATATTTACATATTTAGATGTACAAGAAACTGCCATAACATTTTGCATAGCAGCTTCCTCATTTGCATTCTTGACCATCAGTGTATAAGTGATCTGTTTTCTCCATGTCCTTGTCAGCATTTGGTTTATCATTTTTTATTTAGTGATTCTGATAGATTGTTGTGGTTTTAATCTGTGTTTCTCTGGTGGATAATGAAGTCAAACATGACTTTCGTGTGTTTCTTTGTCAACAGTGTACCCTTCTTAGTGAAATGTTCCTGTGTGTTTCCCATGTTTTAATCAGATTGTGTATGTGTATGTCATATGTGCTTCTCTTTTCAGTTGTAAGCGTCATATATTCTAGAACTACTTCATTGTTAACTAGGTGGTTTGTAAATATCCTTTCTCTGTAGCTCGTCTTTAAATTCCCTTTTCCGGGTCTTTTGTGAAGCAAGTTTTTAATGCTGATAAGGTCCAGTGTCTTGTTTTCCTGTCATGGGTTATGCTTTTGCCTAGGCTTCCATCCTGAAGATTTTTCCCTAAATCTTCCCTTTCTAATGAAGTTACAACTTCAGATTTACCATTTTGCACTTAAGCCCATGATCCATTTCAAGTTGATTGCTGTTTAAGATGTGAGGGTAGGTTGAGCTCATTTTATCTTCCTTTGGATGTCCAGTTGCTCCAGGATCATCTTTTAAAAAGGTTCTCCTTTTTCCATTGAATTGGTTTGCACTTTCATCAAAAATCAGTTTCGCATATTTGCACATATTTGTGTGGATGAAGTCACTTTTTATTTATTTTATTATTTTTTAAAGATTGTATTGATTTTTAGAGAGAGAGACGAAGGGAGAGGGAGAAAGAGGGAGAGAAACATCAATGTGTGGTTGCCTCTCATGCACCCCAACTGGGGATCTGGTCTGCAACTCAGGCATGTGCCCTGACTGGGAATCGAACCAGCAACCCTTCAGTTCACAGGCCAGCACTCAATCCACTGAGCCACACCAGCCAGGGCTTGAAGTCACTTTTAAAGAAGGAATGACTATCTACATTTTGTATGTTAGAAAAAAAGTGTGGAAGAGAGTTCACATTCATGTAGCTAATCAGTGCAATGTCACTTGCAAACACAGCTTATCGAAGTCCAAGGGCTTCTCTTTCTGAGCTTTTATGAGCTTTGTCTAATGCTCCTTCAAACTCCCACAGTGATTTGTGCACAGTAGATATTTTAAAAAATGCCTCAAATGATGGTTGATTAAAAGACCACTTAGAGAACATCGGCATTTTAATTGGGAGGAGGTTGTAGAGGAGATTTGACCTGTATTTCTGGGTCTGTGCGTTACAGACTTCAGTATCTGCAAAGAGTGGCTGGTCAGAAATGTTCCTTCACCCTACTTATGTGATTTTTTTTAGAGGTCACTTTACAAAGTGCAGTTGCTTTTTAAATGCCTAACAACACATTTTCTTCTTGAAGACAGACCACCGGAATAAGGAGGAGACCAGCCAATTCTGCAAAAGTGCAATTTCTGCGATCGCTAATGTAATGAATAAATGACCTTGTTTTGTGAGACCAAATTTGAATCAGATTTTCTTTTGATTATCAATCCATACGAGGCCTCTATTATCAGGTAAACACAGAGAAAGGAGTAGTCACTACCTATGAATTTCACCAGACCATTTGCCTCAGAATTCATGAAGAGTTGTAAAAATGAAGATTCAGTGGTTCTGCCCAAGACTCTTTAATCTAAATATGTTGGTGTCAGGACTTGAAATCTTACTAAATATATTATGCAGGTGATTTTTTTTTTGGGTGACAACTTTGGAGAAACATAATACCACAGGGATATTCCAGGATAAACAGTTCTTTGAGATCAAGGCATCTGAATCAGTTGCTGAAATAAAATCCTTAAACAACTGGAGAGAGAGGGCTGCACACCATGTGATACCCAATTACTCCGGAACCATTTGGTGTGTGATACACAATTTAATATAAATTAAACATAATTTAGTGTGGAGGCCAATGCTGGAAATGCAAAGAGCAAAGATTAATTAAAAAGGTCACTTGAGTTATTTTTCTGTGGTAATTGAGCCTATTTAACCAATCGGGCAGGCTCAGTTGAGGTCCATTTCCAGCTCTTGCTGTCTGTCTTTGGTAAAATAGCAAAAATTGCAAAATTGTGCAATAGAATCTGTCTGCTAACAAAAACACATATGTTGAAGTGAAATAAGAAGATACCAACACACAAAAACACTTCGACTTTTTGTCTAATAAATTAATGTATTTGTTTAGATAATGCTTATTTTCCTCAATTATTAAAGCTAACAGCTTTTTACAGATATGTAAATATCGAGAGAACTTTACATAATCAAACTGCCTTACATTCTGTCAACCAGAAGTGGCCATTGTTACACACACACACACACACACACACACACACACACACACACACAGAGTGTGTCTGTTTAGTTTTCCTAAATTTGGATCGTCTACATATGCATAAATAATTTTATATTGTGCCGGTAGCTTTAATTTTATTTATTTTTACTTTATATCTTTATTTCCTAAATTTAGATCATGATATATGTTTGTGTGGGTTTATAGATACACAGATGGTTAAGTTTATGCTTAGAATTCATCTTGTTATCGCTAAGATCTTAGCTTTTCTACGTAAACTATCTTTGCTCAAAATTTTCAATCCATATACACATACCTGCCATCTGACTGGAGGACCTGAACAACATCTCCCCCATCGATGGCAGCTGCCTTAATCCTTGACTGTGTTAGTGGAGGTTCTCTGGTCTTGGTTGCAGTGGGTTAGTCACTGTGGAAAGAAAGACCGGTCCCACTTTCCCACTCACTACAAATGGATCTGTCCTTCAACCTTGTGGGACAAATAGAACAAGTGATACTAGAATATTTGGAAATATTCTTAAAATGATAACATAGAGCTCCTGGAGAAAGTTAATCTAATATTCAAGAGAATTTAAACATATTTAAAATAGTTTCTGAGACTGTATAATGTGCAAAGTCTCCAAGGATAAGATGCCGTCTTAGACGTTAAGTATTTCACAGACTAGCTGCCCAGAGAAGATCCTGACAGACAGAGACAGAAATAATGAGGGCATAAATGCTCACCTTGTGTAGCCGTGTAAGAAGCATAAAAACTAATGTAAAGCAACTCGAACAAAGTTGTTATGATAGATGTTCAATGAAAAATGGTAGACATTCCTTTTGGGGGGTGTCGTGTTAGGGCACTAGGTGGTTTGGGAGGGGCTGATTCTGAACATATTACCCAGTTGTCTTGGACTAGAAAGTTGCCTATCCACTTCGTCCCATCTTCAGACCCTGCCCCATTCTCTGTCTTCCTTGCACAGAGTTTTCCCACGCCTCATACAATGTCATATATTTTGTGTGAAAAATGATACTCGTGACAATTGCTTTCTGAGGGCAAGGCTAGCACCATCTTCAACAATAGGTTCCCATTTCTTGCGAACCATCTTGACCACATTAGGAGGTTAACAAATATTGTTTCCTGAGTTAATTGTACTGCAGTGTATGCATATTTACATACGCACACACTCACATGCCCACATATATGTATATATACATCATGAGGCACTTATAACTAGTTTCCCATCTTTTATAATCTTCTATTGCTTCTACTATAGCTCCCTGTAGATAGTAGACAGCATATATTTAGAATATTCAAATAAAGTTGGAATTTACAAAGGAACTCATTTAACTTAAGCTGCTTAATTTTAAGGACATTATTTTATAATCAGATAAAAAGTTTCTCCTCCGAGTGGCCATCTGGCTCTGGGCAGATTTATGAAACTGTCTTAACTTTCACCTCCTGCATCCTGAGTGAATATGTTAATGACCGCCCGATGGGGTGGTGGCCCGGTCCAAGTGATCATATATGCGGAACGCTCATCTGAGTACTTGACACCTGATGAGACCTCAGTCTGTGGAGGCCATCAAATGGTAGCAATATGTGAAGAACATTGCAGCATCTCCCATGTGGTCCTCATGAAGCCAGACTGCTGCCCATGACTGAGATGGGTCGCCAACATCTACGCAGCTCTCATACATGCATGATTTCCTGGGTCGGTATGATGAATGCTCCGTTGGACCTCAGACCAAGGAGTCTGAATGACACTCCTCAAGTTGGCTCTCCTTCTATAGCTTTCTCTTAAATAGCAAGATATGAGGGTGAATGTCTAGTGAGTGTCAGTTATGTTCTAACCATTTGATACCTATTATGATACTAATCTTTAACATAATTTTCAAGCGGGAATTATCTCGGTTTATAAACAAAGATGCTGAGGCGAGCAAGGCTAAGTAGTTCAACAGAGGTCACACAGATTATAAAATGAGGAAGGTGGTGGTTCAATCCAGCTGACTCTGAAATTCAT
The DNA here is from genome assembly GCA_004024845.1 of Tonatia bakeri. Classification (NCBI taxonomy): domain Eukaryota; kingdom Metazoa; phylum Chordata; class Mammalia; order Chiroptera; family Phyllostomidae; genus Tonatia; species Tonatia bakeri. Next base: position 218,093 of record PVIA01000938.1, on the reverse strand, counting down.
GCTTTTTGCTACCTCGTAATCCTCTTCTCAGTCATTCTGTGAAGTGGTCTTCTAGAAAAAGTACCTGTGATGAAATCACCCCCTCATTTTATTCAGAGTGGTGTCCTGGGAGTTACGGTTTAACAGGGGAATTCCACGCTGCTGCCACTTTGCCTGAATCAGGTTTAGTCAAGTCCTTGAACTAGCTGGGGGGATGCCTTACTACTTTGTACTTTAAGAGGGTCAGGGGACTTTAGACACAGAAGAAACATAGGTTACATACAAAATTAACCACTTAGCATTTTTAAGAAGATACCATCCTAAGAGAAAAAGACCTCTGATGTATAAAAATGATTCAACTTGTCTTCAGGTTAGATCCCTGCATTTCATAGTTTCATAGTTTCTTTTCTTTCTTATGTTTAAAAAATATGCCCAAAATTTGTTTTATAATATTTTTTTTGCATAAAAGTAAGCTTTTAAAAGTATGTGACTTTAGTAAATCTATAGAAAGTCGCCTTATTTTTAAGTAATAATAATAATAATAATAAATTACACGATGCTAATCAAGAGGGAAAAATGGAAATAAGAACTTCCAAAACTTTTAAAATGACTCTTAAGAGAGATAAGTCTTCAAAGTGGTACATCTGACAAATTAGCATTACACTGTGAAGATTAGTAGATTTAAATATTAGTGTTACTACATTGTCATAACCACATTGGTAGCAATTCTGAATTCTGCAGGCCTAGGTCGAGGAAAGGTACATATATTAACAACAAACATATACATTTTACATGGCAGAGGCAGGGGTTATATTCAAAATAATGGACAATAGTATCATGCATACACTGACCTCTCAGAAATGCTGTTGGCCATAAGAACATCAGGATTCTGATCTAATACCAGAGGCATTTGCATGCACAGACGTGGGCATTCATGAGCATTGAAAGTGCCTACCAGTTTTGAGGAATACAGTAGTGTCCCTGACATCAGCATGGCCACAGTCTCAGAGAGAAGATACACACTGTAGCACTCAGAGATCTAAGTGCTCTATTCCAGTCAGCTCTTGGAAAATCAGGAACGCCTTTAGAGGGGAAATGACAGGTGAGCTGAGTTCTGAAAGATTAAGAGTTTTCCCAATCAGGACATGATGCAGGAAAGACAGTCCTTGGTAAAGGACCCTTCTGGTGACACCACACCAGTGGTAGAGCTCTCATGTCCCTGGAAGATCCTGGCAGAAACCAGAGCCATTCATTACTGGGGCCCCAGGAATGAACTCCGGGTACGTCTTCAGTTGGACAGTAGCTTGGATGTGCCTTCACTCCTACAGCTTCTTAGAAACGTAGGAGGCAGGAGACCGTAGGTACAAAACCCAGGGTCAGGGGCTTTAGACTTGGCGCTCTCACATCAGAGATTCCGATCGTGTGTGTCTGGACTGGGTGCACGACTCCTCCTTAACAAGCTTCAAAGATCTTTTGTACTTCGATGCAAGGCATGTTGGAAAAAGAGATGACCTTGCAATGGTTTCGATTTCAGGAGGAAAGACAAGTAAATAACTAATTATATCCCAACATACATCCCCTGAGAGAGAGGGACCAGAATGTTATTGGGGATGAAAGTGCAAAACCAGACCCTTTGAGGGAGTTCAGGAAGGACTCCTGGAGATTGTAAGCAATGAGCTGTGTGTTCCAGAGGAGTTGAACAAATAAGCATTCTAAAAAAAACTAGAGGACATCACAAAATAATCTAGTGGGTTTGGTGAATGTATATTCGATGCAATAGAGGGTGGGACGAGGACTTGGTAAGGGCTGCAGAAGTAGCCTGGAGCCAGAGAGGCGACCTGTGCCTCGCTGTAAATATATAGCAGCCCCTCCTCTGTCTCTGGGACATACCTTTCATGGCCCACAGGGCATGCCTGAAACCACGGATGGTACAGAACCCTGTGTATGCTATGTTTCTCCCTATCCATACATACCTATGATGAAGCTTAATTTATAAATTAGGCACAGTAAGAGATTAACAACAACAATAATAAAATAGAGCAGTTATAACAATACACTGTAGTAAAAGTTATATGAATGTAGTCTCTCTCTCATATTATGTTTCATCCACCTTTTCACCTAGAGGAAGCACTACACAGATTCCCTTTGGCATATTCGAATTGGCAGCATCGCTACTCTAGCACTTGGGTGCTGTTGCCCGGGGTCCCTGGAACACAAGCGCTGTGATACTACCACAGTGGACCTGCTAACCAGGGAGGCTGCTAACTGACTATGGGCAGGAAGCGTACATAGTGTGGATTATTCAGACAGAAGGATGATTCACCTCCTGGGCTGGACACAGTGGGATGGTGCACAGTTTCATCTCACTACTCTGAAGAACACAAAATTTAAAATGTGTGAGTTGTTTATTCCTTGAATTTTCCAGTTAATATTTTTGGACCATGGCAACTGTGGGGAACGGAACCTGTGGAAAGTGAAACCATGAATTGGGGGGACTACTGTACATTGTGTCTCATGAAGTGTCTTTGAGGCACATAGCAGGAGCTTTAGTGATAGTACCAGATTGCCTCTCCATAGGGGTAGATAAGCTTGTTCTTGAAAGCTTGTTCTGCCACTTCCCAACCACGGGCAAATTACACACTCTTTTTGCCTCAACACTCCTACCTATACAATGAGGATTGTGAAAATAGTGGCTAACTCAAAGGATTTTTTTGATGGTTTGATACATAAACATTTATGTAAATATGTGGAGCATAGTGTTCTTAGATGTACTGGTGATTTTAACTATAACTCCAGTCTTACCAGTGGCAAAACCAAGAACATGTAACTTTAATACATAAAAGATTGGAGCCAAGAGTCAGATACACACACACACACACACGCACACACACACACACACACACACACACACACACACACACACTTTTTGTGTGTGCTTTTTTTTAAATGAAGAGACGTTAACCTTTCCCAGAGCCTGGTGAGGAATCTGATTATTTTTCCTCTGGAGCAATTTCTAGTGCTATTGTGATCCATTCAGTGAATAGCATTTGGCCACTTCAGAAGCATTTTCCCACTTCCATGTAAATGGCATGATTAGATGTGAAAGGTAATCTTCAGTGCTGCCATGTTATGACATTAAAATAGTAATTCAATTGTTAGCAACCCCTCGCAAATAACTATGCAATCCACTTGTGTTTAATACCTCGATGTCCTTTCATGCCTTTCCTTTGCAAAACAAAAAGCAGTATTGATTTCTCTTCATAACCAACTAAAAAGTGCTTTGAGCACTTTTATTATTTCATTATCCAGCAGTAAATAAAGAAAATAACCTCAAAAATGAGAAACAAGTTGATAGGCTACTTTTATCCTTTTCCCTGCAAAACTCAAATGTGGATAAGTTTTGATGGATTTGAATGTCTTTATATTTGAAGACATCTTAATAACCATCATGAAAGGGCAGCATGGTACAGTGAAAAGCTGTGAGCACACAGATGGAGGCCATAGCGCATTAATTTCTTGGGGCTCTCCTAACAGATTTCCACCCACTGGGTAGCTAGAAACACTTACTTCTCATAGTTCTAGAGACTTAAGTCCAAGATCAAGGTACCAGCGGGGTTGGTTTCTGATGACGTGTTTCGTCCTGGGTCACAGATGGCCTGCTGCCTTCTCATTGTGTCTTTACACAGTCTGCTCTGTGCACAAAAATCCTGGTGTCTACTTCTTATAAGGACACCAGCCCTATTGGATTAGGGCCCTAGCCTTATGGCCTCCTTTAACTTTACCTCCTGAAAGCCCTACGTTCAGATACAGCCTCATTGCAGGTTAGGGCTTCAGCACATGGATTGGTGGGGGGCCCAGTTCAGTCTATGACACCCGGTTTGCAAATCAGCTCTGCCACTTACTGGCTACATAACTTTCAGAAAGGTATTGGTTTCTCTTGTTCCACCCCTATTTTCTTCCCTGTAAGTAAAGGACCAGACTACAGCTGTGAACAGAGCACCATCTGCCGCTGAAGTGAGTGTCCAAGGCTCTAGAAGCTAGCCTCTTTCTCTCCTCCTCCCTCCAGTGAGCCAAGAGTACTAGGAACCAGAGCTGGGTCTGATCTTCAAAGCTTTTGTCATCCATGCCTTCAAGGATTCTGTGAGGAACTTCTTTTTTCCATGATGACATGCATGCAAAAACTTACCATTTGGGTTTCATCTTAGCATCTCGGACTTGCCTTAAGCTGCTCATTCTGACTGGATTTCGCTCGTACACCCAATTGTCAAAGATCTGCTTCTCAGAATCCTTGTTTCTTCTCTGTGCCACTTTTTGTAGCACTTCTTGTCACTTGCTTTGTGACAAGGCTATATAAGTGTAATGTTCTTGTGCACTGAATTTGAAGCCAGTGATGGGGAAAAAAGAGTTTACATTTTCCTTTGAATCCAAAATGCATACCTCAGCCTGTTGACACATAGTGTACCTGGGAGTGTCCGTTGGGTAGGACTCAAAGGTGATAGAAAGTACTCTACCACCTGGAAACCCTTTCCTTTTCCTGTTGTGAAAGAAAAATCATAGCAACTGTCACTACTTCTTTCTCAAAAGATATCCCCTTGGTCTTGGGCAATTTCATGGACTATGCTTTTTAAGAGCACAGGAAATACTCCTGCATGCTCCTTCTGCAGTGTCCCTCTACTTGCAAACTAACGTGTAAGGCTGCCACAGTTTCATAGATGCTGACAGAAGACATGAGGCTCCTGGATCAGAGACCAAGATCTTTACCACTTACAGCACAGCAGTTTGCATGAACTTCATGTTCAAGTCAGTTCCCGTTGTCCACAAGCACTGTGGGAATGAGGCAGAGTGGCCTGTTGCACATAGAGTGAGCTGCGTCACAGCTGAGGTTACCCAAGCTTAAGAAACCCCAGTCTTGTAAGGGAGCTCCTGGTAAACCTGCCCAATTTTTGCCCTCGAGGGAAACATTATCTTTATCATGCTAGTCAGGAAACAAATCTTCCCTCTGCTCTGGTAGCACCTTTATCTTCCGAGGCTGTTTGCTCTACGACTATCATGGAAAACATAGTTGATAGAATCATCTCTTGCTGCCCAAGTATTTCTCCAGATCTCCTTTTTGCTTGATTCTTCTGACGAACCCCATGTTTCCTTTTGGATGTTTTACTGGTCTCTCTTTTAGTCTGCAGAGCAATGATCGTTCGGAATGGACCATGTGACTGTTTCGTTGCTTTCTTCATTTGGAAATGTCTTCCTTCTCTCTGCGACAACCGTCTCAGCTGGCACATTGTCCTTCTATCCCCCTGGCTGCTCTCACCCAGGTTCCTGACATGTTTCCCCAGGTGACAGTTGTTTTCGGAATCTATTTTTCTAGAAGAGCAGAAATCAGACAGATCAGTAAATATTTGCTTGAAACAGCTGTGAAGGAAAGAAAGGTCTTTGGCCAAATCCAGTCAATCAGATGAATTTATTAAAATAAATATGCATGGCAAAGGAAGGGGCATATAAGCAGCACCCAGGAAATATTGGAGGAATTCATGAGACATCCTACTTTTTATATACAATAGGAGTTGGAGCCTCATTATCTCTCTGTGACTTAGATAAGCCTTTGCTTCTTAAACATGGAAAATACTGCTATTTTTCAACTTCCCATTCAACATTAGATTGTTGTGTCTACAAAATTAAACAGACTTACACCAAAAAATGCCCTTTAAATGTAAATTTTAGTATTAGCTAAGCATTACCTATAGGTTAAACATTTAATTACTGTATGTCATCCAGAATCTGCATCTATACCCTAGTGCAATTGCTTATTTTATTGCCTTAAATTTTTATGTGAAGTGGCCCTGGCTGGTGTGGCTCATTGGACTGAGTGCCCACCTGTGAACCAAAGGGTCGTGGGTTTGATTCCCAGTCAGGGCACAGGCCTGGGTTGCGGGCCAGATCCCCAGTATGGGGCTTGCGAGAGGCAACCACACATTGATGTTTCGCTCCCTTTCTCCCTCCCTTCATCTCTCTAAAAATAAATAAAATCTTTAAAAAAATGTATATGTGAAGTGAAGGAGGGAGGGTCGTACACCCCATTTCAGGGTGCAAATTTGAATGCTGAAAGTGACCAGGCAGAAAATGTAGCTGAATTAAGTTGGCTGGCCATGGTAGGGAGTGTGTTAAAGTTGAAAATGTAGACCTCATTGAAAGGAGCAGATCTACTCATCTTCAACTGAGAATTGCTGTGTTGGAACATCGGCTCAATGCTGACAGGTCTTCTGACCTTTCAAGTAACTGAATATTGAGATTTTGAAGTGCAATGCAAATTTGGTTGGCAGCTAATTAAATTTCTGCAAATACTGGGAACACCAGAGAATGTGTCTGTCCTAGTTACTATACCTTCATAACAAACCGATCCCCGAGTTTAGTAGTTTTTAACAACATTTACTTTGCTCATGAAATGGTAAATTTTGCTGGCGTGACTGGAAAGCAGGGACTAGCATCATGTGAAGATGAGTCTACTCATGTCTAGTGTGTGGGCTGGGAAAGATCAAGTTGCTGGAGGGTCTAACCATGTGGACTCCTGAAAGCATCTCTGTGTATCTCTCTGTCTCTGCACATGGTCTCACAAGCAAGGTAGCTCCAAGAAGCCAGTGCTCTTACACATCGGCCTAGGGCAGCTCATGGCAAATGTCTCCACAGAGCTACCAGCGGCCATGTCATCTCTTATGAACTAGTGTAGTTAGTTGCTCAGCATCAATTCTGCCACATTCTAATGGCTGAGATGGTTACGAAGGTCTTGTCAGTTCGTGGAGAAAGAATGCAACTCCCATCTCTCAGTAGAGGCATCTCAACATTACACTGTAAGAAGAGCATATGGGATGTGATGTGTATTGATACGGGCATGTTGTGAAAATGCCACAACATGTATACAGTGCATTTGGCTCATTGGCTACCAGCTGGCACCAGGTAGTGCTCTGGAAATCTTGGTGTGCTTTAGGATTTGAGGAAGTATTGCTGATCCTCCTCCAGTGGTTTCTGAAAATTTTCTTTCCCTCCTACAGCTTTGTTTTGCAGAAAAACATAGTTCTACCCATGTGAATTCAACAGTCTGACTCGTTCCATGAAGAGGTCTGGGCAGCTTGATTCACAGTGACCTGAGAGTCTAGAGAGGTGCTGCTGGCACTGGTCTTGGAGACTGAGCTGGAGCAGGTCAGGAAGTCGTGTCACACAGAATGGATGGGCAACTAGGACAGTTTCCCGGATATCCCCCAAAGTGAAATAGGTCAACCTGGACAAGATAATTATGCTCCTAGCTCCAACTAGTTGAGGAAGGGCATAGGAGAGGAATATCACAGGACAAGTCGGCCATAACAGTGGATACATAACAGAATGCTTAATGAACCTGGCATTGAGTAGAAGCAGATAGCAAAAAGGCAAAATATGGTTACTTTGGGGATTTTTACAAGAATGTTGGGACTTCTTGTTGGGATAACCAGAGGATGCAACACCACATCCCACTGCAATCTTAAGCTATATGCTGTGTGCTTGAATCAGTCAGTCGGCGACACAACAGGTATTCTTGCTCATGAAAGTGGGCAACAATCAGGAAGATTTTTTTGAGGCTCCTGAAATACAAAAGCTGCAAATCAGAGTCAAATGTTAATGCAGTTAATGTGCCCACATTTCAAAAGAACTACAGTAGGTTCCTGGTGCAATAGGTGCACCCTGCAGAAATGAGATTATGATTCTGAATCTCTGTGCTCTCCCCATACATTATCTCTACATAGATACGCTTAGACATTTTTTCATAAATATGTATCTGGTTCTCAAAGGCAATGAAACTAATCACTATACTTTCCTTTAAATTAAAAAAAAATCAAAGCTTAGAAGAGAGAGATCATATAAGCATCTCAGGAGGAAAATCTTTATGAAATACTCATGTAAATGACCTTATCTTGTTGTAGTGTTATTACTTTTCAGTGGGTACATTTGATGTTAACATTTCTATTCATGCTTCACTTCTTTGTTGTGGTTTGGGATGGAAGGAGAGCCTGCTTTATTATAGCTTGCTCTGGCTTGACAGAAATCCCCTAAATTGTGTTATTAAAAAAAAAAAAAGATACAGCAGAAATGGTTCCCTTTGAAGTTGGTTATTATTGGAAACAAAAAGTGATGCTTATTTTTATACCCAGCCTTTGTCTATGGGATCACAAAGCCAATATAGGATATTTTCAAAATTGCTTCTACTTTTCTTTATAAACATATCAATATGGGGCAGGAAAGTGAGCAATAATCCAAGAACTGGGAATATCTGGACTTGTATCACTCAGTGCTGCTTATTAGTAACGTAAAATCAGAAGAGTGCTACAGTTTTTAAGCCTCAATTTTCTAAATTGAGAAGTGAAATAGATGGACTGGTATGGTCTTTAAAATGTGTTATTTTCTAATAGGCCATATTACACAATACATCATGAAGTCAGAAGGTGCCAGAATTTCTTACCATCATCAAAAATAATTGACTTCCTGGATATTCTCATTTAATCCCTTGAATTTAGTTTCCAAGGAAGATCAAGGGTAAAAGGGAAACGTGATACAAGCAGAAGTGGGGGGAAGCACCAAATGATACTACAGGGCGCCAAGATGCGTTAAGATTCCTCAATTGCAAGGAGGGTCCCCTGGTCTTTCCCATCTCTCCCCAGAGGTGGGCTGCTTCTATCTGTTTAACTCCAGAAAAGTGTTACCTGAACAGTTAACAATAACGAGCAATATTTGGGCTGAGCGCCCTCAAACTCCTGACAAATGTTTTCCTACTGGAAGTCAAGGATTAGTGAGGATCCTCTGAACAAAAGTACTGTCATTGTGATAATCCCTGTTATTACACCTACTTTTCCTAACAAGAAACCATCTATATATCAGCCCTGGCTGGTATGGCTCGGTTGGTTGGAGTGTCATGCTGTGCACGGAAAGGTGGTGGGTTTGATTCCTGGTCAGAGCTCGTACCCAGGCTGCAGGTTCGGTCCTTGGTTGGGAGCACACATGGTGGCAGCCTCTGGCTGCTCTCCCTCACCACAATGTCTCTCCCTGCCTTCTTCTCTCTCTGAAAAGAAGCAATGGAAAAATATGTCCTCGGCTGGCAACTAAAAGTTCTTTTAAAATAAATTTAAAAATAACAGTTCCTATTAAAAACGTGCATTCCTATTAATAATATAAACTCACAAGATTATACACATCTAAGGTCCACGTATAAAATGCTGTGCTCGCCCCTCTCCCCACTGGTGAGGGGTTCCGGACACTGTCCAGGGTTTGAGGGGGGTGAGTTGAACTTCAGTTTTCATTAGTTGACTCTTCATAGGATGAAGCTAAACAAATGGTAGGTGACTTATCCACAGTTGGTTGGTGATCCTCAGACACATTCCGCCAAGGAGACAGCGCAGAGGGAGTGTGGCTGCACGCTTGTGGTGTGGGCCATTATTTGTCCTTGCAGGACTCCGCCCCTGGCCAGCATTTCTCTCACCCAACTCACTTTTGTCACTGGTGAGATTTAAATGGTTTACCCCTATCCCTGGGGAATAAGTAAGGGACATTAAGAACCTTGTACTGAATAGAGACCCACAGGTATCTTGAAGTCTGTGCAAGTGCATGTGTGTGCAAGTACTTTTGCACTGGTGCACAGGAGATCCAGCAGTATCAACAGGCATCGGTCAGAATGCCAAACCCAGGAAATCTACATTACTTTAATGTTGAGCATGTACATTGAGGAGGTGCCAGAAAGGACCAGATGGCAACCGGAAATATGGAAGGAACAGGGGAGTCTTATCAGAAAGATGAGTGATGGGAAGTGAGGGGTTGGCAGTATCTGCTCTGGAAATAACAGTAAAGGGGATCATAATAAAATCACTCTAAAGGGAAAAGCATTTCACAATATGTTAAAATGCCAACTCTCTGAGTATCAGTGGCTTTTAAGGGGGTTGACTAGGGTGGAGATATTCCAGAAGGGCTGGGCCCCATTTTAAGATATTCAGAGAGTCTCTTTAGCAATAAAAAAAGAGAGAGAGAGGCAGAGAGAGAGGCCTGAAGAACCAGAGTAACTGTGATTTCAGTAAAGCACAAACTAGAAGCAAAGGAAGGAAAGGAAGAGGCCTTTCCCTCCCTGCACATTGGGCTCTTTCTCCTGTCACTCCCCAAATTCATTTCAAAAGCAAATGACTTTTTCACCTTATGTGTTTTGCACATTGAAAACATCCCCATATCAGAGTTATAAAAACTCTTTGCTTTGATATTAACCTATCCTGATACATGTTATTCTTAAATGGAACCTTTATTGTACTCAGCATAGCTGCCAATGTATCGATGTCTAGTGTCACGGAGACACTGGGAGTCGGGAAGGAAAGGGCATGTTTGTCGGAGGATGCAGAGAGTTTAACTGCGCTGTGGTTGTCTCAGTGGACAGTGAGGATTAGGACATGGAGTCCACGATTGAAACAAATTATTGAAGGCTCAACATTGAAATTCACATCTTGATACAAGCAAGACCAGCAAGGCCCTGGACTTGGACCAGTCCCAAAAAGGTCATTAGAGGAATGAATGAGTAGCTTTTTTTTTTTTTTTTTTTTATGTGCACAATTTACTCCTGAGGAAATTTGTATTTCCAAAGGATAACCACAGGATTCAGACGTCATTTAGCTTGTTCTTAATCACAGTTTTGGACAAAAGCCAAAGTTAGATGCATTAAACATGGGATTTTTTTAATACTGAAAGTGATCTTAGAGATAACATGTGAAGAACCCTGTTTTAAGGAAATGGGCCTCTTTACTTGGCAGAAGAGAACGCTACAGTTGCATTGCTGTGGTCTGCAGGTATTTTGAGGAGCTGTCCGTGGAGAAAGCGATGTGTCAACTTCTCTGCCTTCAGTGGACAGAGACATTATTAATGAGAGATTTCAGAAAAGAACCTTCTTGGGACAGGAGCTCACCACCTGTGAAGAAAGAGAATTAAAAACAAACCAAATTAAAGTTTGAGCCGGATTAACAGCCGAGAAAGTGGGCTCTGTTACCAGAAACAGGAATCTGAGAGGCCGGGTGGAAGCTGAAACCTCGAAAGCCTGTCTGCAGGTGCTGGAGCCACAAGTAGACATGTCCATGTCCAGTCAGAAGCCCGCTGACCTGGGAACTGGGAAAACCAGCCATCAAAACTCCACTATCCCAGACCTCTATAGCAGGGCAAGGAAAAGGCAGAGCATGCTTCTCAGAGCGAATGTGGCCCGCATTGACATGGTGACCCAGAAAGTGTGTCTCTTTATTCAGTCCGGGTTGTGTTCCTGAAACTTAGAGGTGACATGTGAGCTGGGATGGTAAAAGTAACAACACATTAGACTTGAGAAGGTGTTTCTAAAAACATTGTGGGTTGAGGAGACAGCAGACACAGATTCCTGGTGACAGAACAAGGACAGATGCCTGTGAGCAGCAGAGAGGTGTCAGTGTGGCTGGAACACAACTTGTGGGGAGGGGGGTGTGTGGGGCGGGGTGTTTGAGGGAGAAGCTGTAACAGACCTGGACTAGGTTATTAGGACCATGAGATGTGTCCAGACTTGGTCTCAGAGCTGCAGGAGTTTCTTGAAAATGATTTAACAAGAGATGGACACCTTCTCATTATTGTTTTGAAAATATCACCCTATCTGCACAGGAGAAAAAAAAAGGTCATAAGCTATGTTTTTGTTAGTATTTTTTATATACTTTATAATAAGTTAATTTATTAAAAATATGATCGAGGGGATAATGTGGTTATATTTCTGACTTAAAATGTGAATGAAAAAGTATAACATTTCTATGATTTGGAAGTGTTTTATAACTTATATATGTATAATATATTTATTTTCTTTTTCCTCCATAGTTACTAAATTGGCCCACCATAAACTTATTAATATGATATATTCTAAATCAGGTTGTATTTTTCAAATATTGCAATATTAGGTACATGAGTCCATAATTTCGGCAGATCAATAGATTCTATTTGATCCCAAGATCAAATGGATCATGATAGATTTTAAGAATCATATTTGAAAATACATACAAATATTTTTTTGCCTTGTTATTACAGAATAGATAAAAATAAAAGTTTATTTGGATGTTTATTTAGCTGTGTGTTTTTAACTTCCTGTCTTCTTTATAGCACATTTTTCTCTAAAATGCCCCCATATTTCTCTACGGCAACACACCTCATTTTGACCATGTTAGAAGAGTGGTATGTATGAAAATGCAGGAATCTCTAGGTAGAGCTTTGGGTTTAATTTTCAAATTAGAATTTTAAGGTTATAGTGGCAGGGAATGTCATGTTTTTCTTAAAGGTGTCTGTTTAAATATTGATTGGTATACATTCACCAAAAGAAAGTAGATACCAAGGTCTTTTTATCTCCCTACATAAATATAAACAAGTATTTATTGAGATTCTGTTAGGTCTTATTAGTCATTCTTATGTGGTGAATAAGGCTAGGTCTTATTTTGTGTCCCTCATATTTGAGTAGAGTTTTCCTTTTTGCTTGTTTTTTTTTTTTAAGCTCACTTCATGTTCTGGGTTCTCCAATGAGGACCCCGTGGTGACAGGAGCTAGACTGAAGTCTCCCTTTCATGGCACGCATATTCCAGAGCAGCAGTGACCAGTGTAATTGCCCAGGCAAGCTCGTCCGTGAGTGCACAGTGGGGCACGTGGGCTGTGGCCAGAGGGAGCGAGGATGGCCCTCTAACGCGGCCTGGTGCTGCTCAGCTAGTCTGTGCCGTGCTAGGGATGTGGCTCTAATAGTCCCCCTTCTGGTATCCCAAATGAAAGCAGGCACGCAGCATTTTGTGTTGTCGCATTTAAATATTGGCTAGTAGCTAATAGAAAAAAAAAAGAAACAAAATACTGTGTTATAAAAACAAAGTATACTTGGCTGCTGTGTGTTGGTCTTCAGTCTCTGGTCTGTGACCCCTTTTCCAGACCCGTCTGGTCTTTGTCTCAGGACTTGGCCTGTGCTGTTTTTCTTCCTCAGCACATCGCTGGTGCCGTCAGCAGCACCCCCCACTTCCTTTCGGTAATGTCTCTTTCTCCTGCAGGTCTCAGAGAAATTCCCTGATCTTCTGAACCCACTACTATTGCATGCCATAATTCTTTTTTACCTTTAGAAGGATCGTATATTTTTATTAATTACTGTCAGTCTGTGTGTCTAGTTCTGAAAGATCCTCAAACCGGGTCTGCATCTCTCCTGATTTCCTAATGTCTTCTTCTCATCAAGGTTTCAGCAAAAATGTGGGGCTTGGCATTAAGGGAGCTTCTGTTACCTAAGAAGAAAACAGTCTCCCTGCTTGAATGCTTCATCAGATTGATGATCAAGTTAAGGCAATGATTTTTATCCGCAATGAGGTCACTGGTGGGGGGGGGGGTCAGTTGACTGCTGTGTGACACACACAAAATGTGTTGAGTAAAATTTAAAAGTATTGCTGTATGGAGAAGACAATTCTCAGTGAAAAATTTGGTGTTTATGCAATGCCAAACCATTGGCAACAGACATCATTCAGAAGCCCACCAAGATCCAACTTGCTTGTGTAAGTGTCTTGCAAGTCTCCATGTATTTGTAACAACTTGGAATCCATCAGCCAGACATAAAGTTTGTAACATCTTAAACTTACTCAAAAGAACAAGGACTATTTTTGCATAAGGACCTTGTGATCTATAGTTTTCAAACTGGGTTTCAGCACCCCTAGACAGGTAATATACCTGTAGGTAATATACAGCTAATATACCTGTATATTGCTGCATGCCCTGGGTATGAGAGCTGGAAGGGGTCCCTGAGAGACTGGCTCACTTGTTTTTTGAAAATCAATGTTAACATAAAATATGAGAAGACTATATTTTAATATTGATTAGAAGATAAAACTATCACTCTGGAGCGTAGATATTTATTAGGTTAAGTGAGAAGTATGTAAAATGTACTTGGATAAAGGATTGCCGGAGGAAAATACAGAAGCAAACAGCCGGAGTGTTTGGAAGTACTTTGCATTACATCAGTGTAAGTGAAATAGTCTAAGTCAGTGGAATTAAGTGAACATGACGCAGTCAGCAAGCTGTGTTGGGTCTTGGTCAGCAAGAAATTCAGAAATACCAGGTTGACAGAAGAAGATGTTATGGTTTTGATTTTTTTGGCAACACATGAAAGTTAGAGAAACTGAGCTGGATTTTGGCAGGAGCCTATACTCAGAACATAACAAATGTTTAATAAGAAACAGTTTGAAGGGTATTGAGCACTACAGGGTAAATTGCATTGTGAGCTCAGAAATTTCTCCTGTGCCACATCCACCTATTATTATTCTTCTTGTTGGCATGGGTACCACGGGTACAGGGGGGAAAACATGGTGAATGAGTCGTATGTCATCTGCCCTGCCTGGTGGCATTGGTGTTTGGAGGACACTTCGAATTGGTCAACTATGGGCTTAATTCTCTCAGTGGTTTTTATAAACTGTCTTTAATTAACACATGTGACTATAGACCCTCCTGCTGTGTACCTACCTACCTACCTACCTACCTACTATCTTTCTCATCTGTCAATAAGTATCTATCTATTCATACATCAAAGTAGGAACATATATTAATAGTCAAATGGTACTGAAGGGCTTACAATGCAAAGCTTTGTCCTTAACCTTACTTCTCATCTGCAGTGGATAAATCATTTTAATTCTGGCGGGTTGATTTCATATCTACAAGCATGTCTTAATTTAGATTTCTCCCAGAAGCAGATCCTGAGACAAGGAGTGAAATGCAAGTAGTTTATTTAAGAGAAAATGAGGAAGAGACAGAGGGAAGGAAAGACAGCTAATACAAGGTTAGTCACCGTAATGAGGGAGTAGAGGTTAATCCTACAGGAAAAATCTAGGAAAATTATCCAACACACACCTCAGAAACATCCCACTTGCTGATGGAAGGAGACGGGTTCTTTGGATACCTTCCATCAATCAGGCAGCGGTGAGCTCTGCTCAGGGTGGAGGCTAATTCCTTTGTGGGCAGAGGAGCCTCGGGTGAAAGTGCTGAGGCATAGACAAGCAGGTGGCAGTTCTCTGGAGCAGAGGACAACGGAAAAGCCCAAAGGACTATAGGAAAGGGGCTGACAGTGTCCGCTCTGATAATACTAAATGTATTGAAGTTCAATATTTTTCATAATTGATAGATTATTCTGACCTAAAATAAGGATTGAACTCATAGCATAGCCTCTATTTTCTTGCTCCCCCCAAATTCATTATAGTTGTTCCTGTGTTGCTTAGCTTATATCTTTTCAATAACACACATCCTGTTTGTCTTTAATAGCTAGAATGTTTTGATGACTCCCTTTATTAAGTTGAAAATATTAGGACCCACCTACTGCCTCCCATACTGCTCTGTTTTTTTCACTTTCCAGTTCTTGTCTTTTGTGTGTCTGCTTTTATCCCTTGGTTTACTTCCCTGTATGTGACACCACACATTACAGGGTTACTCGTCTGTAACACATTTAAGCTCTAAACAATTTACTTACAGGTTGAGTCTGTCAGTTGAAAAATAATCAGTGCCATCAACAAATATATGCAATCTTATTCCAAATGCCAGCCAGTGTGGGTTGGTTTTGAATCTTTACAGTCTTCTGTTTTGCTCTGGCTTGATAACTCTCTTTTACAATTTTTAAATCGAATCTATTAGAGTGACACTGGTCACCCATTTGTACCAGCTGGTGACCCAGGTGACCAGAGCTGTACCGGTCAAGTGTATAGCTCTGTAACACATCACCTGCATACTGTACCGTTTGCTCACCACCCACATTAAAAGTCTCTTTTTGTCACTACTTACTCCCCCTTTGCCCTTTCCTACCCCTTCCTGCTTTCCTTCCAGTAATGACCACATGGCCTGATGACTCCTTATGACCCTGATGACTCCTGATGACCCCTACCAGCTTTGTCCTATGAGGGTTTTTTTACTGTTTTTTGTGTTTTGACCTATTATTTTTTAGATCTCTTCTATCCTTTTCCCCTTCTTTTTTTACTAGAATATATTCTGAAATTACTTCCTAAGGAATGGTATTATTAGTGAAAGTGTCCAAGTGTGTAGGTCCTCATATACATGAAGATGCATTTACCTTAACTTGCATGTTTGTTAGTTTAAATAAGTATGTGATTGTAAGTTGAGCATCATTTAATCCTTAAAACATTCAACACCCTTTTCTGTTCTGTTCTAGCATTCTAGTTTATTTGTAAGTGACCTATTACTGTTCCACTTCACACTGACCTCTGTGTCCCGGTAATTTAGAATATTTACTTTACCCCCTGTGATTCTGCAATCATGCAATGGTATCTAGGCATGAACCATATCAATTACTAGGCAGCCTTTTAATTTTGTTGACTGGTGTTCTTTAACTCTGGGGAATCCCTTCTATCTTTCTTTTCTTAATTATTGAATCCAATTTTTTCCTTGTTCTTTTCTTTTGGAATAAATATTTGTAAGACATTGTATATCCTGAATTCTTTCTCTGTTTTCTGTTTTCAAAAGTTTTGTTTTCAAGATGAAATTAGAAGATTTTGGGGGGTTTGTCTTCCAAATTCAATTATTTTTATCTTAATTCTACTGTTAAAAATTATATTTTGTGTTATTACTTTTTGTAACATTTTCTTATTGCTTTATGGATGCATTGTATTAAAGACTGTTTCATAAATAATACAGGGTCCAAAATAGGGAGAAGAAACATTTTGAGATTACAACAGAGATTAATTTTTATAGGTTTTAACTTAAAAAAATTTTTTTTAGTCTACCTTTAAATATCTTCCAGGCAAGCTCGGGAAGTCTTTTTCATGTTTATGATAAGGACATTGTACATATTATTTGAAACAGGCAAGTCAGCAAAAAGATATTAGGTTAAGGAGGCAAGAAGCTATGCAATACACCTTAGAAAGCTTACTTTTTTAAAATTTTGAGTAGTAAGCCATTAAAAACTATTTTTATCATCATTTTATTAGTATTTCAGATAATATAAATATGTATCTTCAACCTACTTTTAGATCTATCAGTTTTACATATTGATAGGATGGTCTTCAATTTTCCACCAGGGCGGGACATCTTCGACTTCACCCTATGTATCTTCCAGGATGTGCATCTCACCCTTCCCTGCGAGGGCTGCTTCTAATAGAAATAAATACCCAGAAGCACTCTGGGGCAATGTGGGCTGGGAGTTGAGGAGTATAGCTTCAACCCCCTTGTGAAAGATCTGTTCACTTTACAGTCTTGGATTTCTCACTTTTCTTTTCTGAATCCAGTTTCTTAATTTTTTTTAAAGAATTTCTCTGACAGGTGCTTCTTTTTTTTTAAGATTTTATTTATTTAGTTTTAGAGAGGGAAGGGAGGGGGAAAGAGAGAGAGAGAGAGAGAAACATCAATGTGCAGTTGCTGGGGGCCGTGGCCTGCAACCCAGGCATGTGCCCTGACTGGGAATCGAACCTGTGATGCTTTGGTTCACAGCCTGTGCTCAATCCACTGAGCTACACCAGCCAGGGCCAGTTTCTTAATTTGACAAATGAAAGTAGTAATGTATCCCTACCTCATAGGGGTTTTCTCTAAGTATCAAATGTAACATTGTACATATCATTAGTTGGAACACTTAGTATTGTATAGTCTATCAGGGATATAAAGGTAAATAAGATACAATAGCTATGAGAAAGCATGTTATAGAAAACAATATTAGAATAAAGAGCAATAAATGGAATTCAAAAGAGATATTATTTTAAGCAATTATCACTGGTAGAAATTTTATAGTTTGCAAGCTATTTAAGGTAAAAGAACTTTTACATTTTTAAAAACATTTTTCTTTTGGGTAAATTTGTCATTTTACAAAGAAGTAGATAAATATAACATTTAAAAAAGTAAAAAGGTATGATCAAACTAAACACTGAGTAAGTGATAAAACTGGTACTTAAAAACAATTCTGACTAAATCCCTCATTCCTGCTTCCTCACCAAAGATTCACAAGAGCATATAAAATTTCAGAAAAAAACTGCGAGATTGACAGTACGTGTTATAGAATGCACAGAAAAAATGGGCTTTCAAGAGCAAATACTTGCCCTAAAATCAAATGAAATTAGTAGTAAAAAATAACAGTTGATTAGTGAGCTTTTTAAAAATAATGTCAAATAGAGATGTCACTGAATTTCTTCAATGATGATCATGCCTTTTCTGCAATGTGAATATTCAGGCTACAAGAAAAATAGCGAGACCAGCATGCGCTAAAAGCAGAACGCCGCTGTCCCTCCAGTCCTCGAATGTGAACCCTATCATTAAAGACTAGAGAGGATCATGTGCGTGGATATCAAAATGGGCATAATTTAACGACACAGGTGTATTCTTGGGAAGATTCACTTCTGCCTTCTCCAGCAGCTATATGCAAAAAATCATCACGAACTAAAGCTCCCGAAAATAAGAATCACAGAAATCCAGGCTTAGAAAATCAGGAGCATTTACCCGCATAACAAAAGTCATGCTGACCTGTACCCACAGCCTGGCCAAGTTTGTTTTAGCATAGACAGTATGGAGAAATGGTAGTTTAAACTAATACAAATAATCCTGGAGAAGTTTCAAAGTCAGGTGTTTAGTTGGATTTGGTCTTCCTGTTTGGCTAACTGACCGCACTGAAAGTCGGCCGATATGAAAAGGGTAATTTAGATCGCTAGATGCTCATTGCTAGTGGGAGATAATTCATTATTTAGCAGTTTCATAGTAGTGACCCCTCAAATAACTGGCACATTGTAGAATAGTATGTGATAGACGAAGTTTCTAATTACTAGAGAGCTAATACAGTTTTGCATTCAAATAACCCTGGGAAAAGGAAAAGGGATCAGGTGTTTGGGAGTTGTATTTTGCAACCCAGAGTGGCATGGCGTGACCTTCTCCTTTGCAAAGTTCTTTGTATGGTTTGAGGTTGACAATCAAGTGATGTGCCCTGTAGAGCAAAGAGGATATGACTGACTTGAAAAAGAATCTGAATTTTAACACTGACTCTGTTCTTTACTTAGATAATTATTTTGTTTCAATCATATCCGCTCCCTTGTTTATATAATGAGGGGGTAAGTTTCTTTTAAGCTATAGCATTCTAGGACTTCCTCTATTAATGTAAATGGCAACACTATTTGTTGTAGATTCTTCCAGCAATGGCATTCAATACGTCGTGATGGCATGTAACCATAAGCTTGTATATTTGCCTTACATTCACTCTGGAGTTGGCCGTACTACTGTTTTTGGCCCATGGGACATCAGCAAACACATTGCAAGCAGAAGCTTCAAAGGTATTTGTGCATTGTGTCTTGCCTCCTTGAAACGCTGAGTTGGAGCTGCCACATTAGAAATCCAGTCCAACTTACTGCAGGAAAAGAGACTTACGTGGAAAGAACTGAGGCACCCTAGCTGATTGCCATAACCCACAGCCAGCCAGACGTGGGGCTGAGATCATCTTGGACTCTCCAGCCCTGTGAGTTCAGGTACTGGACATGAGCAACCCCCGGCAAAACCAGCAGAGGATCCCACGCCGAAAGAGGGTGTCATGAGAAATCATTCAGCCTTGTCTTAAATCACTAAGTTTTAGAGTAGTTTGTTATAGGGCAACAAATACCTGAAATACCATTTGAAAAGGGCTTCATATACATAGAATACTGAGCTCTTTCTACATTTAGATAACAAGGCAGTTTTTACTCTGTTACTAGAATGGAGAACTGAAAGAAAAGAGATCTCTATTTTGCTCATAACTATGTTGCTAGCACTTAATAAAATGTCAACACTGTACTCGTTTTGTATTATTGCATAATGAATTACCCCAAACCTTGGTGGTTTAATACACAGCCATAGGAATTCCTTACAGCAGGGATTCTGGTATAGCTTATCTGCTCCTCTGTTTCAGAGTCTCACGAAGCTGCAATCGGGGTATTAAGAAGGGTTGTAATTTCATCTGAAGGACTGGCTGGGAAAAGATGGAGACCCAAGCTTACTCATGGGGTTATTGGGAAGATTCAGTTCCTTGCAGACTGTTGGCTCTGTGGCCAAAAGTTCTTTGCCGCATCGGTCAACATGGCACCTTGCTTCATCAGAGCCAGAAAAGAAAGAGAAGGTGTCGCCAGTGTAGAAGTCTCTGTATTGAGTAAACTAATCATGGAGGGAAAGTCTCATTATTTTTGCTGTCTTCTGTTTATTGATCTCTAGGTATATCCTCACTCAATGGCAAGGAATAACACGAGGAGAGAGATACACCATTGGGGGAGGGTGTATCTTAGAAGATACAGGTCCATAGTAAATGCTGAATACATTTTTAGAAGATGTGTATGTGAATTAGTAAGCGTGATCAACAAATATAAGTCGGGCACTGCGCTATGTGCTGGAGATCCCTCGGCGGTAATGACACAGTTCCTGCATTTTAGAGTAAAAAGAAAGGGATAAGAGGGGTAAAAATTAATGCCCTACAAAAGCGCTACCCTTTAGTTCTTGTGGAATGCGTGAAGTACAGGTGGAATTCAGGTAGCACATAATTAATGTCCTTGGGTAATTCAGGATTAAATTTCTTATAAGAATGAAAGTTAAACTAGGGTTTTACGGATAACTAATTTTCCACTTCTTCAGTTGAACATACTGGAAAGAGGTGTATTTCATATAGAGAGAATATCATGTTGTAGAGGGTGTGTGTGTGTCTGTGGAGCAGAGAGTGAGGGACAGATACTGGAACTGGCAGGATGCTTCTTCCCCTTGATTTTTCCCGAACAAAATGTGCTCCTTTATAAAGTTTGCTGAAGAGCCTTCTGTCCCACAGTCTTTAGGTGACTCAGTGACAGTCTCTCAGGGAAGGCGGGTAGCCCAGTAGACAGGAAGATAGAATACAGGTGCAAAGAGGAACCCAGGTATAATTGACTGCACTGTGGCCCCTATCTCCAGAATTGTTCAGGTTAATTGCACATTACCGAAAATTGACTAAGTTAGTCGTTTTGAGCAAAACTGTTCTAAAATCAGTCCCTTCAGATGGGAAAGAGGTGGTTCTGCGACCCTGGGCGTTTCTGAGGGTGCCGCGTGGAGGGGAATTTAATGATCTGTGAACTCTCGCATCTGCTGACAGCTGCTCTCCGCTGTCGCCGAAGAGAGCAGACTGAGAGGAGAGTGCAATTTTTAAACAATGAGTGTACTGAAGGGTTTATTGAAATTAGGCACAGAAGTGAAATGCAAAAAAACTATGGGAGTGTCACCTGGGAGGAGGGCAGGCTCTCTTAACTATGTTTTCTGTTGGATCAGTGAGATTGGTGAAAGTGGATTTAGAATACTGGAGAACACGATTCAGCCCCCTAACAACTCAGAATCATGAATTCAAATCCTGGCTCTGTTGGCTACTCGCTGTGGGTCTTTGGGTAATTCTTAAGTCTGTGAGTTTCAGAATTCCATGGACAATTAAGATGCCACCACTCACTGCCTCGTGCTGAGAAGTCAATGTAAAAACGCTTGCCCCTCATAGGCATTTGTAGTTTTCTTTTTTGGTTTATGCCCCAACGTTTAGGGAAATATAGGCTGCTTTCTGTCTTAGCCTCTTCCTACTATATATAAGGTGATCAACATTTTTGGCAATTAGGCTGATAGCTTGAAAAGGAAGTCTAAGTAGCATTTGGCAATGTAGAAATACATTTGTTAGAAAGCTCCAAAAAA
This sequence comes from Tonatia bakeri, assembly GCA_004024845.1. Classification (NCBI taxonomy): domain Eukaryota; kingdom Metazoa; phylum Chordata; class Mammalia; order Chiroptera; family Phyllostomidae; genus Tonatia; species Tonatia bakeri. The sequence continues at coordinate 196,427 of PVIA01000938.1, read as the reverse complement.
ACCTTGGGAGAGCAATTAAGGAGAAGAGTGGCTAGTTCCATCATTGGAATTGTAATGTGTGGACTTCAAGTTAAAGTGGACTACATGGATTCTGAGACTGAAACATGTGATTTAGTATTTGCACTCTGAGTTGCTGTGTGAGACCAAACGTTTGAATGCGCCCGATTGGTTGGCAGCCCTGTATTCAGATTCACGGAGCAGCTGCACATGTTCCTCTGTCCCTCCCTATTTTTGGAAGGAAAGTCCTGGTTGGAGGATGCAGAGAAAGTCGTACATCTATTGGGCAGCTAAGGAAAGTTTACAGGCACACACAGGTCCCCTGGGCTGTTTAGGCAGAGGCAGAAACCACACATAAGCAATTCTCCATGCCAGCAGTGCTGTGGTCCTTTCTATTGATAATTATCTCTTACATATCTGAATAAGCTTAGGCTCCTGAAGGTGTAAAAAAAAATGCCCTGGAGGTATAGCTAGCAAAAAATTAACACTCCACTGCACATCCTAATTAGAATTTAATTAGGGAATTTAAAAAAAAATGCCGAGCACATGTTTTTAGCAAGTGCATAATTACTGACTTATTGCTTGTAGGTTTTCTACATATTTTTCATTGTAAATATCCAATTATAATTGTCATTTAGGTCAGACTTTAAGAATTCAAAGTCTTATTCAAAATAATGAGAATTTGTTTCCTTAAGCATAATGTCCTCTAGTAGAGTTTTTACATCTTTTAATTTACTGTGTAGTCTACAGAGTTTCCTCTCTTAGCATAGGATCTGGGTGGTGTTTCCCTCATGAGGTGATATGTTACCCTTCAACAAAGCTCCACGTGTTCTATTTACAACCAGTGGGTAAGAAAAACAAAAAGCGACAACCACATCTGTGTTCTTGTTCCTGAGAGATTTGTAGCAAACCATGACTGTAAAATTCCAGTCTCCTTTCCCTGATGAATGCATTCATAGTGTGTATGCCTCCAACGTGGACCAGACTTTTAGAATGATTGACAGCATATCTGTCCCAACTTGCACCTGACGATATTCAAATTAAAGTCACAGTTGGAAAAGGAAGCTGTGTGCACCACGTGAGTTTCAGTAAAGGTATTGAAACTGTTCCCAGTTTGATTGGTGACCACTGTCACCAGTTATTAAACACCACAGCTGATGGAGAGTAATGTGTGATGTTGATTTCTTAATCACGCCGCCAATATGGAAATAATAGGTTGCTACAGTAATAACCATTACCCTCTTTCTGATGGTATTTCAGGGCCTTTTATGGCTCCTTCTAATGACCGTTGAACTGTTTGGTCTAATGAGTGAGAGGACTCCAACATCTTTATTCAAAAGTCACTAATGATAATTGCCACCTGTCACCCCATTCTCTAGAGCTCAGAATGTATGTCCACCGAATCCCATTATCATCACTGTATGTCCCCATCCCAATTTTACTAGACTCAATTAGCCCTAATTTAATAGGATCCAAAGATGGGCACAGTGTTTTCTCTGTAATTCAAGTTTTCTGTTACATCTGAATATCATTCAACTATAGAAACATATACAAAGCTTTTAATGAAAAAGTCATAAAAATGATTTAGTGATGGAGTTAATTCCAGGGAATCAGGAGAAAATTCATCACTGCCTTCATTTTAACACTATGAAGCAATGAGTAAGAGTCAGGCATGGGGAGTGTGATAGACCTGGGTTTGAAATTCTTGCTCCCTTTCTGAATAGCGCTTGTTTCTCCAGGCAAATCAGCCTTTCTGAGGTTCAGTGTCTGTCTCTAAAATGGGAGTAAAAATAGTGGATCCCTGAGATGGTGGTTGTATTATCTTAGTATCATCATCACTGTTATTATCATTATTATTTTGACCTCACATGCTTCTTTCTATCCACAACAAAGTGCCTCACATAGTCTCCAGAGTAAGTATGTGACTGGGATTTTCTCGATGTGGAACCAATAACTCCAGCCATGGGTGTGGCACAGAATTTTTGAGTCATTGTTGAAAGGATCTTTCTGTGAGCAGCTTCTGTATGGTGGATATCTGGATGGACTGGAAGAGCTGGAAAATGGTTGAAAACAGAAATGAAAGGGATAAAGGAAACAGCTAATAAACAGAATGCATACTCGATGTAAGACAGACAATTCTAGTAAGGCTAGAATTTTCATGTGCTCTTTCTTATTTTCACAACAAAATCATATGAAGGAGATAGCAGGTTTTCTATTTCATAGCTAAATAAACTCAATGTATAAAGGTGATGTAAGTGTAATTTCAAAGAGCTTATAAGTAGTAGAAATGGTGTGGCCCACTCCATGTCCTGGTCTAAAGACATATAAGCTGGATGACCTTTTGAAGAATTCATGCAGTGCAATCTGTTGAAGGCATACACTTAGGGAACGAATCCAAAGAATGCATCGAGGGAAGCAATAATGACATATGCAGCATAAATTTTGCAGGAAATCAGAAGCCAAAATCTTCATACAGGCTTACACTGGAAAAATACAGCAATGTGAAAATGGCATACAAAAGCACAAATGTAATCATTTGACCACATTTGATATTGATCAGATGCAATTTTAAAACATTTGCCAACTTTCTCATATACATAATAGAAAAGCTAAAAGGTGGCTATTTTCAAAAATGGAATAGGAAAACGTAATTTTATGATGGGAGCTGTATCATGTTAGAGATTACCTTGACAAAAATTGGAAAAAGGGGACGATTTAATTTTTATGGAGAAGGGGTATGTCAAAGGAACTCGTACCCATGCCCAGCACTCTGTAGTTAAAAACATAGACACGTTTTTAAATCACTTCGATTATTAAGATGATCTCTATTGTAAAAGTTAATTCTCTCTCTTGAAAATATTACAACGTGGCCAGGAAACAATGATATGATTTCCATCTCTGTTCTGAGAGTAATTCAATAATTATGTGGTTGAGTATCACTTTATAATTATAGCTAATTACAAAATGGCCATAATACTATACCTCCTCCAGCTGAGTTCTGAAACAGAGGGAGTCTGTTTCCTCACCCCTTGAACAGGGCCGGCCTTGTGAGGTTCTGATCCTGTGAGAATTCCCAGCCCAACCCTCGAGAGACCCCGCAGCTTCCATCATAGGGGTTGGGGCGGGCTGCCCTTGGAACCCTTTGATTGCCATGAAAGCAAGGCAAGGCCAGCCTGCGGGGGGACGAGAGGCCGAATGGAGGGAAGTCCCAGTCGCGCCAACCCTCCGGTTCCAGTCCTCAGGCCCCCCACCAGGTGACCACAGTTGTGAACACCGCCCTAGCGCAGCCGAGTCAGGCCCAAACCTAAAGAGCGGCCCAGCTGATTGTAGCCAAGATGGTGACCCAGAGACTCACGAGCTGAATCACTGGCTGTTTTTTCAACTTGCTAAGTTTTGGGGTGGTTCCTTATTGCAGCAAACCTAACCAATAAAAATTAGTCCAAGACATTCAAGTGTCCCAGTTTTAGGAAGTGCTTCCCAAACTGCAATAACATTTTAATATTTGTGTGTGTGTGTGTGTATGTGTTCGTTCTTTCAGATTTATCTACTCAGGTAATCATGCCATCCATTACAGAGAAAGAGTTTTATTTCTTCCCACTAAGAACACCTTTTATTTCCTTTTCCTTCTTATCGCTTTAGCCAGAACTTCCAGTATAATGTTGAAAAAGCGTGATGAAAGGGAAGCTTCCTGCCTTGCACCCGGTCTTAGAGAAAGCTTCAAGTTACTCACTCCTAAGTATGACGTTAGCTGCAGCATTTTTGTTAGGTATTCATTACTAAATTTGAAGTAGTTCCCCTCTGTCTATTGATTTCTGAGAGCTTTTATCATGAATGAATTTTAGCATGACATAAAATTCTTGCCACGAAAAACTAAAATAAAATTTTGCCATATACAGGGATGTTGATTGATTATTGAAACAAAGCTGCTAAAATGATTTATACTAATAACTCAATAAATCAGAAGAAGGTAAGTACCATAAGAGCGGCTTAGACAAATTGCTTATGATTCTGGAGCAAGAGTAATTACTTTCTATTGGAATAATAGGGCAGCTTTCAGATAGGAAAGGGTAACATTTGGTTTGTGTTTTGAAAGATCTATAGATCTTAAGAGGAAGATGGGCTAGCTGTTGAGAAAGAAATGTGCTCATAAAGAACAAGGCACAAACAGAGAAGTTGGTTGCTGGGGTGGGTCATAGAAGGCCCTGAAAATTTATTTAACCCATTGATTAGATGTACAATGTCCTACATGTACTCTTTTGGAAGGTATAGTGCTCTGTTTGATACCTTAAAATAGAATATAGCTAATTAACAATGTTTCATCGTGTTAATGAAAGTGATCTTAATTTCTTTGGGGACACATTTTCACCCCACTATGGGAGGTCTTTTGTTTTTAAGGCCCACCTGCCCTTCCTTCCTTCCCTCCTTCCCTCCTTCCTTCCTTCCTTCCTTCCTTCCTTCCTTCCTTCCTTCCTTCCTTCCTCCCTCCCTCCCTCCCTCCCTCCCTCCCTCCCTCCCTCCCTCCTTCCCTCTTTCTTTCTTTCAATGTGAGATACAGATATACATACACATCTAATCTTTCTATCTATAGATGTCTCTCATTTTCTTAGGTGGGTATTAATATGAGTGAAAAAGTTGGATTTCAGAATTAAAATTTGTCAAGTCATGGTGAGGCTGACAAGTGGGACTGCCTTTAAGTAAATAGACTTCGGGATATTCTCTGAGTGCAAAGGGTTCTATCTGCCTATTGCTAAAATGTAGCTTCCTTTTCTTTGTTCCTATTGGTATATTTTCAATAATTTCGGTCCTACTACTAAAGGAAGAGTGGTTATTTTCCTATGCCCAGAGAATGAGCTGATCGAGCTGATGCAGGAGTACAACCCTTGTATATTTGTGGCTGCAAGCTAAACCACCAGTTTCCAGGTATATATGCAATACTGACAGATGAAAGCAAGCAAAGGAATGAGGTCATCAAAGCAGGAGAAAGCCTTAGCTCCAAAGGCTCTTGTTTCAAAGTTGGGGAGATTTTTCTGTTAAGAAAAATGTTTCCAAGATTGATTCTAACACACTCATTTTTATTAGACACTTAGAATTGGAAGGACCATTGGACATTACATGGTGAACCATTTCTTGTACATAATAAAACAGATTAACTATTCAAAGAGATGACATTTCTCATCCCAATTCAGACGCTGGGTTGGTAGAGATGGGAGTATGATTCACAGTAGTGTCACTTTTCAGGGGTGAGATGATTAATGGGCGGTGAGAAGAAGGCACTTTCCCCACAGATACCAGGCAAAAGGAAAAGTTGGGAATTCTAAGACTAAGGGCTTCAGGATTAAAATCACGAATATAACTTTGGTGCCAAATATTTTAGGGACAACTGAATGTAATTTCTAAAGCTTTGCAAATGTGTTTTTACATGCATCAAAATTTAACCATGACAAGTGTAGAGTTTGATGTCTTCTGTTCAGTGACAGTAGCCATAGTCACTAACAAAATCAAACTATAGAAGACTTCCAGCGTCCCCTAAAACAGCCTCATGCCACTCTTCAATTGACGCCCGGTTTAAGTCAGCCACATATTTTCTTCGGTGTTTTACTTTCATCTTTGTAGGACTTTCATATAAATAGAATCATACAGTACATAGCCTTTTGTATCTTTCACTTATCATAGTTTTAAGATTTAGCCAGATTATTGCATTGACTAAGAGTTTGTACATCTTTATTACTGAGTGGTACTCATCATTCTCTAGTTGATGAGTATTAGCTTGTTTACATTTTCTGGCTATTATGGATAATGCTGCTGTAAACATTTACATACAAGTCTTTGTGTGGCCATGATTTTATTTCTCTATAGTAGATACTTAGGCTGGTAATTATTGACTTTCATGGTAGGAATGGGAAAAAATAAAAAGAAGCTAATTTCTTAAGTTGACATTGTCATTTTGAATACTTCCAAGCAGTATAATGAAGGCACTAGTTCTATGTCCTTACTTTAGTATTGTGAGTCTTTCTATTTATTCAAGTAGGTCTATTTGGTATTACATTTCTTTATTTAAGTTGCATTCTGCTCAAATCTTTTATTCATCTTTATTTTTCAAATTGTGTTACTTTCTTATGAATGAATTATAAGATCTCTTTACATAGTCTACATTTAAATCCCGTTATATATATAATATATAATATATAATATATAATATATAATATATAATATATAATATATAATATATAATATATAATATATAATATATAATATATAATATATAATATATAATATATGACATATGACATATAATATATAATATATAATATATAATATATGACATATGACATATAATATATAATACATAATACATAATATATGCTATAGTACATATATAATCCAGTCTATGTCTTACCTTCACATTTTTTCTTTGTGTCATTAACAAAAGTCCTAACAAAAGTTCTGTACATTAACAAAAGTCCTAATGTTGATGAAGTTGAATTTTTCTCTTAAGATTTATATTTTTTGTTTCCAATTCAAGAAATTCTATATAACTCAAGATTACAAGTATTTTCCACCTTGTGTTTTTAAAAGAAATTGTATGGCTTTTACCCTTACATTTAGATCTATTTCCATTTCATATTAATTTTTGTATAAAACTTGATGAATGGGTCAAGATTATCTGTATATGGATATCCAGTTATTTCAACATCATTTATTAAAAAGACTATCCTTTGTCCATGATTATCCTGACATTTATGTGTGAGACTACTTCTGGACTTAAAATTCAGTTCCATCGATCCATCTGCTCCTATCATGCCAACGAGAAAATGTTTCCATTACTGTAGCCTTATAGTAAGTCCTCAAACCAGATAAGGTAGTCCTTTGTCACTATTCTTTTTATTTACATTGTTTTGACTATTTTAGGTCCTTTGAACTTTCCTGTCAGTTTTAGAATGAGATTCCCCATTTCTTTTTAAAATCCTGCTGGTGCATTGATTCTGATTGCTTGGACTCTATAATCTCAAAGGCGAAGTTGGCCTTTCACTACACTTAAGTCTCTCATTCCATGAATACGGCACATCTCTCCATCAATTTTAGTCTTCTTTAATTTTTCTCATTCTTATATTTGTAGTTTCCAGTATGAAAATTTGGCATGCTTCTGTTAATTTTATTACTAAATATTCTATTTACTTTTATTGATTTGTGAATGTGCTTTTATTGATTGATTGTGATTATGTGGTTTTTAACCTAAGCTATCATTTTGGGTTGCTTGCTAATTAGTTTTTGAATATTGATATTATATTCTGTGGATATTTGGGCATGTAAATATAATACATGTATTTATACACACTCTTTTCTTCAGATGATTCCAATTAATCCAACCAACTAGTGATCACTGATAGAAACCCTTCCAGGGGTGTCAAACTCATTTTCACCAGGGTCACATCAGCCTTGTGGTTGCCTTCAAAGGGCTGAATGTAATTTTGGGACTGTGTACCTGTAACTACTCCTTAACTGTTAAGAGAGAGCTCGGCGCTGCCACCAGGTAGAAACAAGGTGCTGAGCCAGACAAAGCAAGGTGGAGGGCCGGATTCAGCCTGCAGGCCTTGTGTTTGCCACCTGTGCCCTTAGGCACAGAATTAGCTGAATACAAGCTTTATGCTATTTGAGGGAGAACTATTATAACGTGAAGTACTAATAAAACTATAAAGAACACATTACAGAATAGAGACACATACATTTTCTTAGTGTTTGTTAAATACATAAGTCACTTATAAATTTATAAAAGATTTTATTCTTAGGGAGAGGGTAAGGGAGAGAGAAAGAGGGAGAGAAACATCAATATGTTAAACATTGATTGGTTGCCTCTCACACACACCCCAACTGGGCACCAGGCCTGCTTCCCAGCCACATGCCCTGACCAGAACCAAACTGGTAACCTTTCAGTGCGCTACCAACTGAGCCCCACCTGTTAGGGCAAAACACTAGTAATTTTTAATATTTGGGGGGGGCAGTAAGAGCATGAGTTCTAAAAGTTTAGCACATTTCAATTATTTAATACAATATTATCAGCTATTGTCACCATGTTATACATTGGATGAATAAACCTTATTCATCTTTTTTAATAACAAAATATTCATTTCGCCAAAAATATCATAAAGTCAACATGCAATGCCAGATCTGGAATATATTCATAAGGCCAATGGAAAATAAAACATGAGATAAAGGTATGCGACCTATCTCAGATGACCATGAAATATCTGTATGTTAGTTCTGAGTGAAAAAGTAGCACCACGTAAATAACACGGTGGTACTGTTGTAAAACTTCAAAAAATGTACAATTGAAAACTTATATATATGGATGTACATGGTATACACCTCTACAGAACTTTGCGTCGCTGAGGAAAACATGGCGGATATACTTTATCACTGAATGCTACGTGGGGAGATAAGGCAAGAGAATTGACTGGGATGAAGCAGATAAAACAGGAACTTAAAATGGATGTTAAAAAATGCATATTTATATAATGTAAGTTTGCTTTTCTATACAAATTAAACATTTGTAGTAATAGTCTCTGCTTATATATTGTTTGTTATTTTCTGGGAGCAGGCTCCCAAGTCTCAGTCAGATTCTACCCGAGTATCACCAGACGTCCTGTTTCTGCCCCCACTGACGGCGTGTGGAGATGAAGGCGGGGGCACTTTCTTCACTTGTCCAAGTTCACGCAGCTGGAGGGGGTGGGGCCGAGTCACCAGCCACGCTCTGGTCTGTTGCCTTTCCCGGTGCTGCCTCAGTATGTCTTTTCTTGTTCAGTTTTATTGAGGTTTAACTGACAAAAATGTGTAGTGTATTTAAGGTGTACAAAGTGATAATTCAATGCATAAACACTGTGAATAGATCCCCCTCACTGAGTTAACTAACACTTGCATCACCTCACGTATTTATTGTTTTGTGTGCGATAACGTTTAAGTTGTACTCTCTTAGTGACCTGCAGTTACAGAACGCAGTGCTATCCACTGTAGTCGCCATGGCATCCTTTAGATCCTCAGAAATTATTCATTTGTATCTGGAAGTACCCTCTACCAACCTCTTCCTATTTCCCCCATGCCCTTCCCCATGCAAACACATTTTTACTCTGCTTCTATGAGTTGGACTTTTAAAATTTAGATTGCACACATGGGATACTCTGCTGTATTTATCTTTCTTTCTTGACTTCATTTAATGGAATGCCCTTCATATTTATCCATGTTTTCTCAAATGGCAGAATTTTCTTACTCTTTAAGGCTGAATACTTTTCCATGATCTGTACCTACATCTATCTCCTATTTTATTGATCTGTTCTGTTGACCAGCACTGTGGTTGTTGCTATGCCTTGGCTATTATGAATAATGTTCCAATGAACTTGGCAGTACAGATTTCTCTTCAAGACAACAGTTTTGTGTCCTGTGGTTATACATCTGGTAGTGTGATTGCTGCGTCACGTGACACAGTTCTATATTTCTTGAACCTAAATGCTGTTTTTGATAGTGACGTACACGTCTGTGTTCTCACCAACAGTATATAAGTGTTCCCTTTCCCCCACAGCCTGTCAGCATCTATCGTTTTTCTTTTAGACAATAGATATTCTAATAAAGTGAGATGATGTTTCATTGTGGTTTTGATTTTCATTTCCCTGAACATTAGTAATGTTGAACATGTTTTATATTATCATGGGCTAGTTGTATCTCCTCCTTGGAAGAATTGTCCATTCAAGTCCTTGACCATTTTTAAGTTAATTAATTTATGTATTTATTTACTTACTGCTGGTGATCTCCATGAGTGCCCTGTATATTGATATGCTACAATTCATATTTTGAAAAGATTTTATTGAGCAAAGTAGATGATGGATTATCATTGGTTAGAAATAAGAGCTAGTATGGTAGTTAGTATAATTTCCTCCCAAAACCAGAAATATAAAATAACTACCATCTCAAGTTAGGACACTAAGGAAAAAAATAAATATGATTTTAAGAGATATTAAGATAAAATAATTGATTTGGAAGTAGAAGGGAGAGAGATGTTAAGGATGATTTTTAGGATTCTAATTTGAATGACTAATTATATTGCAATATCAGAATATGATACAGAGAATATGCAGGGAGAGGAACAACTTTGGAAACTGTGTTGGAGGGGTGGGTAGAAGATGGTCAATGAATTCAGTGTTGGTCTTGTCAAATCTGAGCTGCCAGGGGGATGCCTATTAGATGATGCCCACTGCACAGGTAGAAGGGAGTGCCTGAAGCAGTCGATAGATTCAGGAGTCAATTTCCAGGTCATCAGTATGGAGAAAGCAGTTAAAACTATAGGCAGAGATATACGCTGAACAAACACCAAGATCAAAAACCTGGAAAATGCTGCCAAAAGTTAGACCTGGGGAGAAATTCAATGAAGACATAGAAGATCAAGTCCACATGTGCGCAGGAGGACAGAGTGAAACTTTTACCGCAAAAACAGGTGAAGAGTTTAAAAGTGAGGAATAATCAAGTCTAGTTAATATGGTAGAGTAGGCTGACTTCAGATATCTTTCTGCAAGAAGTCCACAGTTATACCAGATAAAATGCATTTTTAAATTGCTCATTCAAGCTTGCAAGCAAGAAAACAAGTGTCTAGTGGTGTAGAAGTCAGAAGAAACTAAAATTAAGATGTAAGGAAATTTGAAGGAAGCAGAAAAGATTAGTGAAGGTCTCCATTAAACACACTCTTATATGCTGTCTAATTCTAACCTCTCTTTGCTTTTGAGCTATTTGAAAATTCTATAAGTTGTAGAAAATGGATATCAATGCATAATAATTCTGGTCTGTAGATATGTAGGTATATTCTTTCAGTGGAGGTTAAATGGACTCCCCTCCCCTTATGGAAAAAGTTAATTTTGCATTTCTATGTAAATCGATGCCAGTATTTTTTTAAATTCTATATGTGCTTTCTTCTTTAATTGCTCCTTTGAACCTATTGTAACATCTGTGAGTCAGGTTTATTTATTAAGTAATGAGGTAAATAAAATATTTAACACATTTATTTTTTATCTGTATGAGTCATAATTTTACCCATTGAAAATATATGTCGTTCAACAGAGATGAAAGATAATTCAATCTGAACAGTCAAACTGTTATGGAGAGACAGAAGTCTTTCAGGCCCGGTGTACTGATTTCTGTTCAAAGATAGGAGAGCAGATCTCAGGCCCATGTATGACAGGAACAGAAGCCTCTGGAGTCTTTCCTACCCACACAAAGAAAATCGGAAGAACTCACACACTGGCCGTACTAGGGAAAGAAATGAGTTAACAACTGGTGCTGTGAATGGAAAAAATAGATCAATGTTTAGGAAAAAGATTCTGCACTTGCTCTATAAGAGGTTTTGAATTCTTCATCCCTATTAACTATGTGGTGCTGGGAATCTCATGTTGACAATAAACAAAATTTAATTCACAACATGAAAGCTGTGTGGTGACAAGGGTGAAACCACTCTATAATAATGCATTCGTGACCAAGATGAATGGATTCCTAAGGAAGGGTTCCCTCTGGGACCTTAGATCTGGAATGCACGAGCCACCACAGCAATTCATGGAAATGCACACCCATGATTAGGGAGGAAGCAACAACCTCCGAGAGATTTTCTTTGTTTGGATATTTTATTTAAAATGTTTAAAGAGAAGCAGAATTCTTGAGGGGAGAACAGATTTCTGTGAAGAATAAAATGGACTTTTGATGTAGAAACTTTTAGAAATGAGGATGATGACTGCAAAGAGTCAATAGCAACATTCAACGTTAGATTAAAGATAAATACAGAGAATTAAGTGTCTGCTGGACTTGAAGATATCACTCACAAGAAGGAAAGAGATGAAAAATGTGGAAACATAAAAGAGAAATTGGGAAATGGAAAAGAGAAGGAAATAATTGAAGGGGAGCAGGATTTGCCACCCGAAACATGCTTCATTGGTCTAAGGAATTTTAGGCTGATTAGTTTTAAGAAACAAACACAGGATCTGAAATAGAGAACAGGCTGACAGTGACCAGAGGGGAGAGGGGAGGGAATTTCAGGGGAAAAGGGGAAGGGTGTAACAGGAACAAGTATAAAGGACACATGGACAAAAACTAGGTGGGGTGGAAATGGGAGGGAGGTGGGGAGAGGTGGGTGGGTGGGCTGGGATGGGAGTAAAGGACAGAAAACTGTACTTGAACAATTAAAATAAAAAAATAATAATAATAAAGAAACAGACACAGGAGTAACTCTGATAGCTGAGAATCAGTTATGCTTTTGTGAGGGACAGTTTCTTTCCTAGGAAGATCTCCATTTGTAAGGTGTCTTCCTCTCTCAAATGGGAGGAGGAGACTGACTAAATCTGAGACACTCTTCCCACTCATGGGAAGGGCCGTGATTTAAATCTGCGTAACAACCTTTTTCTTGTTTACTGTGCTTTTCTGGCCACCTCCAGTAACTGGCTCCCGGCCCTCAACATCCTCCAAAGTCTTCCTTTGTCTTTCGCTGGGGCTGATATTTAAGGGCCAAGTTCAGGGAGTTATTCAGTGTTCCTGGGTCTCTCCCGTGTGTAGAGGGGGTATACATGTAAATACTTCAGTTTGTTTTTCTCCTGTTAATCTGTCCGTTATTACAAGGGGGGGATCTCAGCTAAGAATCTACAAGAGTGGAGAGAAATTTATTTTTCTTGCCCTACATAATCTTAAATTTTCTTGTAGGACTTCATATATAGTGAAAAGATAATATAGGAGAGGCAATAACAAGAAAAAAAATGATAAGAATGGTTACACAGAGTGAAGAAACACACCAGATTTCATGTAACATAAATAAAAATAAGGCCATATGTGGACATTGCCCAATACCCACAGCAAAACCTCAAAGACAAAGAGCCAAGTCTTAAGCTTTCCAGACTGTTGTCTCCTATCCTTAAGATAAGGGCTTACAAGTATGTACCTGATTATAAATATAAATAAAATATAGAATTCGGGGTAAGATTTATAAAGCTTACCTTACTTTCTTTCTACAAATTATAACCTGAAACAATGCTTAGTACTTTGGCTTCCCAAAGGTCCTTGAGAGTTAATAGCTGATAATTGGGAGAATTTGAGCCAAAATCATGTGGCCTCTGAATAGTAATATTAATGCATGGAGAGTTGAAATGGAAAATAATTATGAAGATAGGAAGGAGGGGGAGAGAGATTGATTTAAAATGGCAGATTAAATAATAATTAGAAACTGATAGCAGTTATAGCTAAAGTGAAGATTGAATCTTAATGCTCTTCATTCGCTACTAAAATGAAGTTCATGCATTGGTCAGGAGAGAGTAACACATTCCTGTCCAGAAAACTAATCTGTCCTGAGGATGTTCATGTAAAGGTTATTGAATAACGCGATCCCTGATGCCCTAGATTTTAATGTTTGCCAAAAATGTCGACCCTCTTTTTATATTCTCCTGTCACCCAGAATATACTACCAAACCAAAATTTTGAGTGACAATTCATGGGACGGCAAGTAGGGGCAGAATGGAAACAGTAGATGAGTTCAGTTATCTTTTTTAAAGCTTTTTATTTTATTTTAATTGAATTTATTGGGGTGACATTGGTTAATGAAATTACATAGGATTTGGGTGTACAATTCTCGGATACATCAGATGTATATTTTATTGTGTGTTCACTGCTCCAAGCCATGCCTCCTTTCATCACCATTTACCCTCTTTTTCCTCCCCCACCCCCATTTTCCTTTGGTAATCACCATACTGTCGTCTGTCTCTGAGGTTTTTCTTTATCCCTCCACCTTTCTCACCAGCCCTTTACCCCTCCCTCTGGTTATCTTTTTAATTTAAACAAAGAGATACAATTAGAACATCTTGTGTTGCAGATTATATTGAAAAAATGATAATAATATTGCCTAAGATGGATAATTCTCTACTTGGAAATATTCATGTGACATGGGGGGAAAAATCTTAAAAATAATCATTTTATTTAAAAAAGTGCAGAAACTTGTCCTTCCATTTAAAAATACTTCTATCAAACCATTTTTGAAATTATGTATTTCTCATCCACAAACATTTCTTGCAAGTATTTCTTATACTTTATATCACAAATGCTGCATGCATTTTTTGAGTATGAGATTGGAAAGCTTGATTTCAAAGCTTTTTAATTTTCTGCAGATTCATATGACATTGCTTCCCATCTCACTGAATAGTGTCAAAACAAAGTAAAAAGAGACCAGGTTATATTCTTAATACCTAAAGGAAATATCTAGGCTCAGGGATTTGGGAGAGATTTGGAGATAATTACCAGGTTGCTTGAGTGAAGGAGCCAACTTTTCCATGTGAAGTGTGGTGATCTATTAAAAACTCTACCTTCTCTGCCTGACAAGTGAAGCGAGTGGTTGGATGTAAAGAGAAACACTATGCTAATTTAATTATCTTGAGTACTCCATACCCAATGGCAAAATTATCACATGTCGATTTTTAAATTAATGTATTTTAAGATCAGAAGGCAATATGGTGGCTTGAGAGAAAGATTCAGGCTCAGAAAAACCTGAACTTTAATTCTGGCATCACTGGGCACATTTTTTTCAAGTTATTTTTAACCTGTAAATGAAGAGAAAGCATCTTGTAGTGATGAAAAATGAAGACTTAAGTGAAATAAAAAATTAAAAGGCCCTCCCCTGTTTTGTGGGCCCAGGGTTACTATATTTTGGAGTCACTGTTTTCAGTACCATTTATATTTATGTTTCTGTCTACATTCAGTGAGTGACTTCAGATTCATCCCGCTTTGTAATTCTGCCAAACAGTTCCTCTTCCTTTCATCCTTGGTGTAACTGGAACTTTTTAAGCTTTCCTTTTCACTCACTCAAGTATTATAATGTCCTTCTAAATGACTGGCCTTATTTTGTATTCCTTCCAACTCCTCCCATTTCCTCCTTCCAGCGTTGAATTGCCTTCTCTCAATTTATACAGATACAATCGAGTGCTCCTCATTTTTTGCAACTCTTTGCCGTTGCCTCATCTTTTTACTGCTTGCCTTGTTGTGGCAGATTCTTCTCATTCTAGCTCCTAACACCTTTCTCGCAGCTTTAGGAAAATCACCAGCCATTTAAAAAAAATCCTAAGCAACTTATCGCTCTCACTCATGCCTACCCCACTCTCCTTTTCCAACTGTAAACTTCTATCTAAAGCTAGGTTTAATTGTAACATTCTCTTTGAATCATTTTCAGGTGTTCATAGTCACACATGACTCTGAATGGCTTGCGTACTCACACAGCATATGCATACACTTTATTAACACACTTAGCACATGTGTAGTCCTCTCCTCTATTGCAGCGAAATCACTAGATATCAGGAAGCATAGCTATTCACGTTTCTGTCTCAAGATTTGGCGTATAGTATGCCATCATTAAATGTCTGCTGTGCAGAGGGTGAAGTGACAGCCACATGAGACAGAATATATACTTATACTGCTAATTTTGGGGAAACAACTATTTATGTAGCTGTGTGTAGGCAAAGAGTTAAACATGTGGGCAATTGGTTCTACTCCTAGTGTTAGCATACAGGAGTGGTCAGAGTGGTATGATTCAGGAGTTACCCTGGCCCTGAAGGTCTGGCATGCAGGGATATTGCCACTTAAGGAGACATTCTTCATAAAGGGGAACTGTCTGAAGCAAACTCTATTGGGCAATCAGGCTGCTTCTTCGCAGATGACCTCAGAGTCCCGTCATCTGTGCAGCTCACCTGAAAGCTCTGAGTTTAAAACTGATGGACTGTATCGCCAAAGGTCAGGAAATCTTCAGAATTAGCTTCTAAAATCTGAATCTCAGCTGTCTAGAAAAAAGTATTGAATAAAGACTCATCTTAATTAGGTGGCAGAATTTTCACCCCGCAGAGGTCCATGGCATTAATTAAAGCCATGACTAAAGGTTTGTCTATCAGCTTTGAACTTTCAACAGTTTGGCCAGGTTTGACTTGGTGTGAATTGAAACTTTCCGAAGGGCCTTTTTATTCTCCATAATTCCACATTTCAGTCCCACCAGATATGTGACACAAAGATATTACATTCTTTTGAACTTTGCATGGCATTTTATACCAATCTCACAAGTACAAATAGCTTAATAGGCTTTGCAAGTTTGTAATTAGATAATCGTCACCTTTTCAGACAAGTCTCCATCATCCGACTGTTTATTCTGATGCAGCTAATTTCCGGGATCCTATAGCATTTGGTGTTCACACTGTCTTCTCTATACTAAATGTCTTATTTTTTCCCCATAAAGTCAGCTTTTTACAGCTCAAAATTGGTTGCTAAGATGTTAACCAATGAAAATTTAGTTAAACATAAAGAGTACAGATTTATATCCTGATTTCATATTGACTTAAGTCAAATTCTTTCCCATTTGGTAGAAATTCGAGCCAGGGCTGGCCAGAGGCAAAATTGCAAAGTAGGTTAATCTGCTTTTAGCTGTATCCAGCTTTCTGTATGGGTCTAGTTAGGAGGGTGGATCTTTCAAATTTTATGTATATATATTTAGCCTCACCTGAGGACATGTTTTCATTGCTTTTTAGAGAGAGAGGGAGGGATAGAGAGAAACATCGATAAGACAGAGAAACATCAATTGGTTGCCTTCTGGACATTCCCCACCTGGGGATCACAGGCATCTGGACAGGGGACCAAATATACAACCTAGGTATGTGCTATGATGGAATCAAACCTGTAGCCATTCAGTTACTGGATGACACTCCAACCAACTGAGCCACACTGGTGTGTATGTATGTATATGTATATGTACTCACTATACACACACACACACACATACACACATGTATATGTGTGTGTGTGTATCACTAATACAAGGGTTTCATATTGAGAAATTTTTAGATATAAAAGTATTAGGGAAGCAAAAAGTGTCGGTCGTGCAGCACATTATGCCTTGACTGATCATCGCCTCTGTGCTGAGATGTTACCAATGCAGGAGAGTCCAAATCAATAGGAAATGGTCATTGCCCAGGAAGAGGTGACAATCTAGGGAACCAGATATATTCGGAAGC
Organism: Tonatia bakeri; assembly: GCA_004024845.1. Taxonomy (NCBI): domain Eukaryota; kingdom Metazoa; phylum Chordata; class Mammalia; order Chiroptera; family Phyllostomidae; genus Tonatia; species Tonatia bakeri. The sequence goes on along the minus strand of PVIA01000938.1, from coordinate 179,382 downwards.
TTGTCAATGGCCTCACGTTGCACTAGACTACAGACAGAAGGCTGTGGGTACGTAGAACACTAATACCTGTCTATACTAATATCAGGAGGTTGGATATCAGTACTGAAGAAATCTTTGAAGTTAGCAGGAAAAGCAGATAGAATGGATAGAATTGTCTTTAGAGAGAATAATGGCATTAAATTCTGAAAGTCACCAGCATGTACAGAGCATAGTTAGTCTGCCATATGACAGGAGGGGTATTCGTGACAGTCCAGTTGAGGGCCAGATTATCAACGATGACTGTCTTAGGCCAGGTGTAATTAGGATCCACTTTCTAGGCAATAGGGAGTTAAAAGCTTTAGGTGACATCACGGACTCTATTTTATTGAAGTTACCCTGGGGGAGGTATGATAAGAGAATCCACTCCTGCGGCAGGGGAGGGGATATGAAGATGAAGTGAGACTTTTAAGAGTTAATTCTGAAGTTGAATTGTGAGGCCTTGATACAGTATGTGTGTGTAGGGAGAGGGTGATGCAGAAAAAAAAAAAGCTTTGAAACCTAGTTTGGGTTCCCCTAGAAGCCAACTACTCAAATACAAAAAATCAAGTGCGAGTAGTATATTTGGGAGGTAATTCCAGGGAAGGCTGAAGGGGCAGTAGGAAGTGACGAAAGGAAGCAACGGCAATCGAAAGAGGGTTCATTCTCAAGCAAGCTAACATGGCCTGTGACTGATGCTTAATCTTGTGGGGAACACTGGGACACGGTATTAAATACATAACTCAGAGGTGTCTTAATGGATGGCTCTGAATTTTTGTCTGTTAGCTCTCACACAGAAAACCCTTTCCCTACCTGACCCACATTATAATACCTAAATAGTACCAAGCAGGCTGGAAGCAGAAACCACAGGGTAAGATTGAAGCCTTACAGGGGTGATGAAACTTTTCCCAGCACCGAGATGAAGCCTGAAGATGAATGGAGGTTAGAAACAGCAGGGGATGGGAAGTGACTAGGGAGAGGGGGGAGCAGAGCCGGGCAAGGTTACAGGTTGGAGGTCAGGACAGATCAGGTTAGAGACATCAGCATGCTCGGATGCCTCCTGTCCTGTCCGGTCCTCTGTGGTCCTGGAGTGCACCTGGAGCCACTTGGGAGTCATTCCAACCAAGATCTTTCTGCCACTTCATCTTTGCATTCACCCATGACCTTACCTGACAATAAATGTTCCTAATATAGCACAGTGAGTGGTTTGAAAACATGGACTTTGAGTCGGGAATACATGAAGTCAAATCTTTACTCCAAATCTCTTATTGTTTTTTGATTGTTCGAGGGTAAGTTTTCATCTTTTTGCTCCTCTCCCATTTTTTCAACTGACAAATGGGGCAATATGTACCTCTTGTGTTTTTTCTTTGTTTATTTGCTTTGGTTGAGAGAAAATGAAAGAGAACTTTAGAGACCTTAGGAAAAAAACATTGCAAAGATGGTTTTGTTTGCTTATAATAAAAATGTTGTGTCTGTTATGAGAGAGAGAGAGAGAGAATCTGGGCACATTGCTCAGTCTAATAGAATGAACACCAAAAAGCTATAATATTAGGCAGCAAGATCAGACAGCTATTACTCCCTATTTATAATGCCAGCCTTATTACCAATTATCACAAAACACTTTGTGCAAGATAGCAGAACTAACTTCTCTGTTAAATCCAGACATGCAAGCAAGGAGTCTTATTTTAACTGAGAATTAGTGTGGGAGAATGGCAAGAAAAATAAGGTGACAATAGGTGCTTTTACAGAACTACTTCCCCCTCTCTGGGACTTAGTTGTCCAACTGTGTGTGTGTGTGTGTGTGTGTGTGTGTGTGTGTGTGTGTGTGATATGTATGGGATATATGTGGGACGCATATAATATATAGTATGCAAATCCATTTGACATTTTATCTTCAAAGGAAGTGGTCAGAGGGAGAGTCAGCTCTCTTTCTCCTCTAATATTCATTGAGGACCTATTTTGTTTGACCCTTTGTTTCCATTACTCAGTCTTCACAACAGCATTGGAAATACTAGTTAGATAGCTGTCTTGTTGCAACAGCTCCTGATTATCTCGCTTAACTGGACCAATCTGGCTGGTAAATGGGACTCTTTCCCATCTTCAGGTCACTCTTCATGGCACATGGCTTCAGTCAGATTTCATGGGAAAGGCAGCAGAGAGGCAGAAAGGTGGTAACTCTGCTAAGGTTACAGGGCTTGTAAAGGACATTAACTAGTGTTTGCACCACTCAAACCTTTCTTATTCTCATTCTTTGCATTTCACTTTTTCAGTAACAAATATTTATTGGGCCCTTAAGGTTTTCCATATGTTGTTATAGGCTGTGAGGATATGAATATATTAGTGAAAAAACACAAAAAATACATTTTCATGCAATTTATATTGTAGTGAAGGGAGATAGGAAATTAAAATAAAGAAAAATATAATATTCCTGATGGTTAAAAATGTTATGGGGAAATCCAGAACAGAGAAGGAGAATAGAACCATTTCTTCAGTAAGAAGAAAATATGGGATTAATGGGTTGAAGGATGTGAAGCAGTGGAAGGACCCAAAGATTGTCTGGTACCCAACATACTGCGTAAACGGTGCATTTTGACCATCAATGCACAGATCTCAGTGCGTAGCTGTGCAAGCTTAGATCAGCGGCATCTTCTCCTGGCTGTCAGTTTTCCATCTAGCAAATCAAAATGTGTCCCAGATGATCTCCAATGGCCACTTCAGGTCATGACTCACTTTAACGTCTGTCCTCCAGCCTGGATGCTTCCCTCTCTCTTCTTTCTTGCATATCTGTTGCTTAGTTTTACTTTTTTTCTAGTATTTATCCACTTTTGCTAACTTCCCTAAAACAGAAGTTCTGTCTACCCACACACAAGCATGAACCTATAATGAGTTCACTTATTTGAGCCACACATCTGAATTGTGATATAAGCCTAGCAAAAACAAACAGGGCAAGCGTTTTGAACATTGTTTTATAAGAATGATGTCTGATTACCTTCCTGATGTTCCAAGTGGCCTTATTTCTTTTACAATAGATACTGAAAATATGCTAATTTCCATGGCAGATACATTGTGTGTTTTTGCAAAAAAAGTAGCAGTGTGTTCAGCTGAGATGGGAAGAAATATTTTGATAGATACCAGCTTTCTCAACCAAATTAGAGACATAACTAATTTTACCCATCAGCCATGCATAAGTTCATTGCTATTTCTAACACATTCCCAAAATTAAACTGAAAGTATTTTTGACATACACTCCTTCCTCAAATCATGCATTGGTATTTACTCAGTTAAAAATATGAAGTTAGAAGACTTTTTCAACTAGTTGGTTTAACATTGTACTGAGAAGTTTTATAGCTACTACATTTGAATGCCTGCTATGTGCTAGGACTACCATAAACATTTCTTGTACCTTATTTTATGTCATTATTTACAAAACCATAAGAGTGTGTATATGTCACTATCTCAGATTGAAAGATGAAAAAATTTAAATGCACAACGTTAAAGCATTTACCTGCATTGCTTAAGACTACTTAATTTACATATAGTCATATTGGGATTTGTAGAAAAAAGTATTTGAGCTATAAAAGGACCAACCAATCAGTTTACTGCATCTTTTGTTTACAGAGTTATTTTAATTAAACATTGAATATTGTTTTGTGATTGAACTTGGGAACTGAGAATGACGAGACTCAGAGAAGGATGGAACAATGGAACTGAGAAATTAAGGAATCATGCAATTTTAGCCATAATCATTCTGATCATGTCTAGTAATGCCTGTTAGTAGAAAACACTCGTGAACTGGATAATACACAGGACTGGGTCAGAGTTATTTTTGGATGTCCACCTCTCAACCATTCCCCACTCTGTGTTCTGAAACAAGTTATTAACTAAGAGACTAGTAGATGTCCTACACAACAGTACTAATGCTGATAATAAAATAAGGAAGTGCTCGGGGCTCAAATGAGAGAAACTCTGTGCCTTATGTTTCTGACTCTCCTTTGCTGATTCATGATACAGATTAATGACTTTAATAAATCTTGCAGTAAAGAAGCAGAAAGCCTATTCCATGGGGGCTAGGACTTTTGATACTTCCATTCCTGTCCCCCTTTGGGGCCAGGTCTTTGTGTGGCCTTAGGAAAGTCACATTTCCGTGCTGGTCTTGCCTGACAGTATTCACGTGGAATGAGCTGTGGAATGAGCTTTCACCCAGTCTTCTGACTTTTAGAATTTGTTTCCTTTAGTGCTTATTTAGAAAGGACAGGTTTTTCTTTTCTTAAAAAAATGTTGTTAGCTATTTAAGAGTTCGCATAATGAAATTGTTTGAAAGTTTGAAACTTAATTTTATAATGTTTCAATTTTTAGGTGTAATTACTAGCAAATTGCCATTTACATCATCTACAATTATATATTTTGTCATTTACAGTGACTAAATCTTATGGAAAAATATCGTTCACCATTTTTTCCACTATATTTTGGAGCAATTTGAGTTAAAATAAATCAAATTAAATCTTTTATTGCATTACTAACTTCCAAAAATTAATTTCTCCTTATTCACTGGGTCTGTACTGTTCTTTCACTGATGAAATATGGCAGCATGCTTCTAAAACACGAAGTGTACCATTTTTAGGTTTTCCAGTGGGTTGCAACATCAGATACCAATTTCTAGAACTTCTCTGCTTATGCCTCCCACGTACTTTGGATTGTGGAGATTATTAAAAATTTAAGCAATGAGAAATTATATTTAAAACCTATACAATATTTTAAGAAAACTTCCCTCCACCCCTTCAGAAAAAGCCACCCTTAAAAATGATAACATATCAAGTTTTCCGTTTGTGAAGATAATGAGGTCATCTCATCCTACTTGCTATGCATCTTTTCTCATAGGCAGTAGACCCATCTTTTCTTGAATATCTTCAGTGTCTGAAACCTCTGGAAGCTACCTTCTCTCTGCTGGACAGCTCCAGCAGACATAACCAAGGATATGTCCTTGGTTTGAGCAGAAATATCTTCCTATGGTGTATTTTCCCTTGATTTAATTCTCTAAAACATCTCAGAGCATACTGCAGTTTTACACATTCTAGAGAAAATATATGTTTCTGAAAAACTACATGTTTCATTTAATTGAGGAGTAAGCACATCATTATTATACTTGCATAATAAAAGCGGCCTCACCCGTTCTCACATTGATGCTTCCCAATTACTACTGGCTGAAGCTGAGCTCCGCCTGCTCCCTGAACTCGGGGCAGATTTACTCTTCCTTCCAAAACTGGCAGAAATATCCCCACCTCCTGACATTTTCCTTAATTTGCTCATGAAAGTGTTCTACTTTTCCATTCCTTTCCTGGAGCACAGAAAACAATCTTGTTTGCCTTCAAATAACTTAACGGGCTTTGTGACAAAAATGGGTGCCCCTTAATTGTTCAGGTAAGTAAAACTGAAGATTGCCAAATATCACCAAGGAAGTCGGGTTAAAATCTGACTCTTTTCTTTAAATCATCACACACTACCATTTTTACCACCTGGGCTCACAATTCTTGCAAATTGTGGTTCAGTCTGGGAAACTAACAACAAAAACAATGTAACTTGTTCATGGATAGTTTAGCTTAGGCACAAAAACTTGCTGTGACTTTAGACTGGGGTAAGACTTTTTAAAACACTTGTTTCTGAGACAGACCTGGTGCAATTAATATCATTGATCAAAGAGTCAATTAGAAAATACTGCTGCTTTGTTTTATATAACAGCCAATGCTCTGTACTGCTTGGCTATTGTTATAGTGTGCATTTAAAGCATGTAGTATAGTATCTTACAATTAAGACACATAGATGTAGTAATTCTTCAAGAATTTTTTAAAATGGGAAACTCAGAGTGCAAATTTACCATGTGTGTATCATAAAGGGACTTTGTCCTCATTTCGAGGGAAGAGAAAGCTAACTGCCTTTTAATAAGTTCTTGAGACCTCTTCTATTACGGCAATAGAATACTCCTTGCTTTCCAAATCACACAGCTTTCAAAGGGTGCAGAGGACACCTTTTTGCAGGTCAATTCAATCAACCCCAGTACTTTGTCTGGACCCTGGCTGCACCCCCAGTTCTCAGCCCATGTCTTGCATTCTAGTATTTGCTACACAAAATGAACAGATGAATAAACGAGCGAACCCTTGCCTCATCCTTCCAGGGATATGCATGCAATTAACGTCTACTTTTTTCTCAGGACAGATAGTCAAGTTCATAGGCAGTTCAGATTCAAAAAGTAAAAAGAGAAGAAAAGAGCATTCCAATCTATTGTACTGGTGTTACAGTAAAGTTAAAAATACTGCTCTTTGTCAAGGCCTCCGTGTACGGGTCTGACATCTTTACTCTCCAGCCTTCATGACACATCACTTTCTGCCTTCTTCTCACATCTTTAAATATCTTCAACCCAGGGCTCTGTTATGCAGGCCTCTCACTTCCACTTGGAATTGCTTGTCTCTTATCTCTCTCTATTATCCTTTCCTCTGTTACCTAGTTAATGCTTACATTATTCATGTCTGCTCAAATGTCAGTTCTTCGGGGATCTTTTTCTGAGTTCTTTATTTTTGGTTGGATTTCATTGCTCAAGTCTTCTTAAAAATGCATTACTTGCCCTTCAAAATACTCATCTCAGTTTGTAATTATTTAAAGTCCTTTCTTGTAGTAATTTGTGCAACAGTTTTAAAGTGTTTTTTTTTTAATTCCACCTAGATTTCAAATTCCATGAGAACAAAGTCTGCTTCTCTACCCTGACCATTGTAAATCCATTGCCTAATATGGTACATGGTTGAGAAGAAAAAAGACTTAGTAACCAGTCATCGATGAGAAAGTTTTAAAAATCCAAAACGAGAAGCAAACCTGCAGAAAACAAAATAAAAACAAAGATCCCCCAGATAGTTGGGGGCCCACACACGAGATGTACATGAAACGTCTATGTGGTTGGAGAACTACCATGTTGCGTGCTTCTGCCTCCCACTGTAGGAACTGTACTTGATTTAATTTAAAAAAACTTGTTTAAATATATTAGCAATAGTCTTTTTTATTGTTTAGTCATTTGTTTAAGAATGATTTGAGACAGGCCTTTAATTAATCTTTTGAAAATCATGTTTTATGGATAATTTAAATAATTGCCTTAGTTTTCATTTATTTGCCTGCTTAGCCTATTTTCACAGATGGCTTAATAGCCATAGCTTTTATCATCTGAAGTAGTTACAGATTCTCTTTTAAAAAGAGTAAAATGTCCACTTTTTGCAGAGGCAGTATAGTGGTCCTAGGTAGCCCCTATCCAATATTTGCTAATGTCATCATTTCACAAATTTTAGTTAGTGTCCTCCCAAAGACCAAAGTCATTTTCTAGGAGGAAGTTGCAGTTGCTCGGTAAGGAGCTGCACAAGGAATAATTGTCACTGCAGGTTATCATCAGGTCCCTGGCTTATTCCAGACTTCACCTGGCCAGGGGTTCACAGGGAGAAGCCATCCCTGTGAAAGCAGGCAAGGGGAGTGGCTCTCAGGAGCCCTCTGGGGGTGATGTCAAAATAATGCAGAAAGGGGGGGGCATCAAAGCAAGGCTGGGACCAAAGTTTTAGACATACAAACCATGCATGCTCACACACAAAATAATGCCTTCTTTACTCTGGCTGCCTTACATGATTGTAAAAACAGAAGTAATTACCAAACGCTGGGATTTTAAAGTTAATGCTTGAGGAAAGGACTGAAGCCTAAACACACACACACACACACACACACACACACACACACACTCTAAGCTTAGAGTTACATTGTCAGGTGACTGTCAATCACTTCCAATGTGGGTAGTGCTGATGGAGAGGGGATAGAAATATAAAATGTACATTGGATTTCAAAGACTTCATTGAAAAAATGAATGCATAGTATTTCATTACTGTTTTATATTGGTTGCATATAGAAATGATATCATTTTAGATATAAGCTCAGTGTATTATTAAAATTATTTTAGCTTTCTCCATTTACCATTGTAATATGGTTTCCAGAAAAATTTTCATTGTGCATGTGACCTACGTTGCATTTTCATTAGACAGTGCCAGCTTAAAGACAATAGAGCTATAAGGCTTTCCAGGAATCAGTAGATGTAATAGTTAATACCATGAGTTTGGGCATCAGGTTGTTTAAGTTCTGATTTTACCTCTGCTACCTGCTAGCTCTGTGGCCTTGAACAATAATTATCTTTTCCAAACTAGGCTTCCTCTTCTGTAAAACGGGGTCATAATCAAAGCAAGTGGGGTGGTTACATGAGAGAATGCACATAAACCCATACCATAATTTTTGTCCTATAGTAAGACCAGCCCTATGACTTAAGCAGTGTTTATTGAGCACCTGCTACATGCAGGGTGGTATTCATGCAAATATCTAATCATATTCTCCAACTTAAAACAGAATTCAGCTAGAATAATGGCTGTTTGACCTTATATTTTAGGCTATTCTTTTTCATTAGATATTATTATGTTTTTTAACCAGTGATAATTATATTATATTTATATCAGAAGGGTTTGAATACTAGCAGTATTTGTAACTTGAAGAGTAATATCAAAATTCACATTTTTTTGCCTCTCTGCATTCGGATCCAGCTTCCTTTTGCCCTCTTGGATCTTTGAACATTGGCTTGCATTCATCCTCTGATTTCCTGGTTTTTCTCTTTTCATTTTGCTTGGGAAAGATAATAGAGATTCCTTTAGGCGTCTTAAAACTCTCTGGTGATTTTGTCTCTTTGGGTCCAAAACTCAAAGAGAGCTTTTGGGGGAGAAATTATTGTGCAGATTGTACTTTTAATGATTCTATCAAGGAAATTCTTCAGTAGATCACTGGTTATTATTACTATATTTTGGTCTTCGTATTTTATAAAATCCAGTTCAATTGAGTCAAAACAATTGTATAATTTATAAAATATTTATTTGTTAGTATATATTAGGTATTGAACTACCCATGTGTTATTTAAAACAGTTAATTACCTACAAATGTAAAAGTTTAGCTTCCTAGAACTTCTAAGGAAACCATACTCCTTTCAGTGCTGAGCAACCCTGATAACTTCAGTCACAGGCCAGTTTATAATATTCCCCCCTATTGCACTATTTCAGGAAGAGATGGATAGATGAAAGGAAGGCTAGTTGAAGACGAGGAATTGGTGGAAGAGGAAAAATACCAAGGGGTGACTTTAAAAAGTTTAAAAGTAGATCAGAAGGTGAGTGTTCTATTTCCGAAAGCTTAGAATATGGCAGGACATTTTGTATGTTATACTTTATGTCATTATTTTAAATAAAAGGCATGAGAAATAAAAGAAGATATTAGAATAAAGATCGACACATTCCCATGTGAAGTGACTTTTATATGAGATTTGTTTTTCTCAACAGCCCCTTTTTCTGTGGGAATTATACTAAATCTCAGCCCACGTTACACGAGCAGATCAAGGTGAATGTATTCATGTCATATGATTTCCATCCTTCTCTGTAAAGTGGGCTGATTAATAACAAGAGCCTTTATTGTATGAAATGTTAAAGGGACTTATCTAAGAAAAGATTAAAAAAACATGTATAGTAAGATGACAGCAAACTCACAATTATTAACAACCACACCTAAAACAAAACCAAAAGAAACTAAGCAAACAATTCGAACAGGAACAGAACCACAGAAAGGGAGATCACATGGAGGGTTAGCAACGGGGGAGTGGGAGGAGGAGAGAGGGGTCAAAGGTACAGAGAATAAGTAGCACAGACAGTAGGTAGAAAATAGACAGGGGGAGGGTAAGAATAGTATGGGAATGTAGAAGCTAAAGAACTTATGACACATGGACATGAACTAAAGTGGGGGATGTGGATGGGAGAGGGTGAACAGGGTGGAGGGGAGTGAAGGGGGGAAATGGGATAACTGTAATAGCATAATCAATAAAATATATTAAAAAATAAATAAATAAAAAAGAAAAAATAACAAGAGCCGGTTCACAGTGTTCAGGGGATCTTGGATACATCTTCTTGGCCCTGGAATTCACACTGGACTGTCCCAAAACAGGATAAGCCAGGAGAGAGCAAAAATGAAAGCAAGAGCAAAAGAAGGAAGATAAAGAGAAGCAGGCATCAGGGAGAGAGGGGAGCGCAATGCCATTCATCTGAGATAATGAGGCTGGTTTTAAGGCAATTAGTTCTCAACTGCAGTCTCCAGAGTTTCTAACCACCCTGAAATTTGTATGTCTAAAGGAAGGCAATAACTACCTCCATCACTTCAGTTGCAAGAAACTAAAAACACTCGAGCTATTCCCAGAAAACCTCTTTAACTAAAACACTTCAATATGGAGACTATTCACTTATATGATCCATTTAGTATGTGTTTAAATATGCTCACTTAATACAACACTTTTAAAATGCAAATTATACAATTAAATTTAGAGGAAAGAATATTTCCATACAAATAAAAATCGTTGCAAAAAGATAGTCTGTTTTTACTTTTGCCCGTACATTGACTCATGGCATAGCCACGGGTTTTTAATCATTAGTGATATTTGACTCTCAACAACTGAACAGTGACTTTGTGAATGAGGCCAGCAGACCCTCTTCTGTGCCCCACTATATTTACATGGTAAATTGTTTAATCGGTAGTCATCTATGTAATCATGATAATAAGACAAATATTATACTTAGATTTGGAATATTTATATGAAATATTATCAATGACACATAAGAGTCCGTTTTTCTTTTTATTAAGGTTATAGAATGTGTAAGAGAGGAACTGCAGGGAAGTAAAGTCAATTTTTTTCTTATGAATCTTTTAATCTTCTTTGAAAGTACCTGGCAAGCCACCATACAGTATCCTTTTCTTCTCCCATCAATATACTAACACAGATCTTTACAAGTGTTAGAAGAAATACATGATAGTTCAAACAGGTCAGTGAACATATTTATTCTTCCCAAATAAATGATAGTAAAGATTTCCTCAACCAAAAAAAAGAAGGTGTGCGGGAGATGTGGGTAGGGTCATCGGAAAGGTGAAATGCACAAATGACTCCAAAGAGATCAAAAGATCTTGCTCCCAAACGACATTCCCCTCAGTATGCTTACAGTGGAATGAAGAGTCGTTTGAAGATAATTGACAGAACCAAGTGCCGGAGCAATTTACAAAGAGATCTCCGCTCCAAAGAGAGGTGAAGATAGCGCAGAGAGAAGTTGAGGGCATTTGGTGAGATAATTAGTGAGATAATGTGTGGCCAAATCATCTCACCTCTTGACCTTTCAAAAGAAAGGGTTAGCTTGGAAATTATATAAATCTTGCACCTGGAGAGCTAAATATTTTCTTTCAAATCATGTCTTTGGTTGGTAGTTCTCGCCGAGCAGTGTGTAACAGTCTACGATTTGGGGCAACTTTCAACACAGCAGAGATTTTTATCATAGTTAGGTTATTGTGCTGAACTATATCTTCTGAGATGTATTTCACAGAAAGTATTGGAAGAAAACTTAAAAGCAATAACTCCAGCATCTTGCCTAAGGGTCCAAACCTTTTTCTTTCATTATCAGGGAAAGACTGAAGAGTTGGAATGTAAAATGGATATTTTCAGCATTTCAAAACCTGGTAGACCTAAAATACTAGGGAAAAATGATTGCTTGTTGAAATGCTACATTATCGACGACTTCATCTTGAGACACTTTGGTCTCTGGCTTTCTCATCCACATGTACAGGATTCATTGTCTGGCTCTTTCAGTGAAATAAGAATAACATGTGAGTCCATGTCTTCTGAGAAGCATAAACCAGACTGGATGAAACAGGTGAGGATTTCATTACAGAAAATACCTGTGCGAGGAAAAATAGGGAAGGAGGAAGAAAAGACTGGGAGGCCACAGATGCGATTTGGGGACGTGAAAAAATGAGGGAGTTGAGGTAGGATGACAGTGTTATAAATGGCCGTACTGTTCAGGAAGGCCCAGCAAAGCCAAAACTGGCTGACAGAGGAGCCCCGTGCCTCCTGGGAATAGGTCCTTAGTGTTTCTCAGCCACTCAGTCATTGATGGGGAGCAGCCCAGAGCAGGCATGGCCTCATGCAAAGGTGGTGATGAATTTCAACGGGCAGCTGCCAGAACTTCCTGAAGTTGGAAGTCTACAGGGCGAATTTTCTTAGCCAGCACAAGTGAACAGTTATTCCCTGCATCGACAGAGCATTAAATATGTGATCAATGCAAAATCTTGCTGTAAGCACTTAAATATCGTCTATCACTATTTCTTTTACTACCAATACTATACTTCTACTGCTTCCACTAATAACTGATGTGGTCCACCTTTCAGTCCTATGTAAGTTTGGCACTATGACTCTTAAATAACTTAATTTTTTTCATGGTGAGGATTAATTTTCCATCCATGTTGTTAGTATCTAATCCAGGGCTCTGAATTATTCTCATTCTTAGTGCCTTGAGAATCATAGAGCAGGAACTCCAGGCTGCTTATGTGTTGATGGTGGATGGGCGCAAGGAAATAATACTGTCGCTGCAATAGGAATGCCCTCCGATCCAGCTCGCAGTGAAAATGGTGGAGACAGTCCCCACCGTGGATGTCTCTGTAGCCCACACAAGCGGCAGTGCCCATCAGGTCAAGGGTGTTGTATTTATTACTCTACACAAGCACATAGACCTTCAATAAGATATTAGACCAATTGCCTAACATTCCATTGTCTTCCTTTGTTAAGAAAGTGAAATGGTTTTCCCTCCAACTTGTTAAGTTTTATCATTTGCTTCCCTACAAAAGCAAAACCACACTTTGCCAGATCCCTTCTCGGAGAACTAAAAGTCCCTAAACAGCAGTAAGAATTATTGAGATTTTAGTACAAGTGGGAAAAAAGAATTCTTAGCTTCCCACAGAACAATCGCCTTCTTTCTTTCTTTCTTTCTTTCTTTAAGGAGAAAGGGGAGAGAGGTGGAGAAATAGTGAAAGGAGCCCCGAGACGCATCTGCTCTGTGGATTGCTAGCCCTGAAGTCAAATGCAGAACTTTTGCTTTGAACACTGGGAGCTTTCAGCGACTTTGAAAATAAATTTGATTCTTTTTTTGACACGATCTCCTCAATTCCAAAGTTAGAACAACCAAGTGATTACATAGCAGTCACTTTAGAAGTTCAAGTCCAGCACTCTTGCTCAGGACTTTGATCATTTTCCAAGGACACATACAAATTGATTCCACTTGGCTCATCCGCCTCTGTCCTGGCACCACACTGTTCAGGTACCGGATCTGACATATCTTAGAAGAAACACACAAAGGCTTTGGATTCTATTAAAGGTTGACTACGTGTCTGTTTCCATCAAACCATGTGGTCTGAGGCAAGTTATTCCACATATCTGTACATCAGCTATCTTCATAGGAAAAATTAAAAAATGGCTTACAAACCACAGGATGGTGAAACATAGTAATGATGCATGCGCAGTGCCAGGCTCACAATAGCTCCTACGTGAATAAATGCTTGCTGTGCTCATTTACACAGCGGATAAGCATATTACATTATGGTATATCTTGCTTTTTCAATAGTGACTTAACACCAACCCTATCAATCACCCAAAGAAAACGATGAATATAAGTTGTCCTTATTAAATAAATCTTTATTAGTGAGGGAAAACACAGATATTTCTTCATCTCGTGATTTGATCATTAATGTCTTCATTCATTCATTCACTCATTTGTTCCTTTATAAACAAAAGTAACATAACATTTGGCTAAGAACACAATTTCCTAGGTTTATGTATCAGCTCTTCCCCGGAGCAGCTATGTAACTTGGGCAAGATCGCTTAACCTCTCTGCATTTTTGTTCCCCCAACTGTAGAGCGGGTGTTACAGTAGTGCCTGCTCAGTACCTGTCCTGGAGTAAGGACAAACCGTTAGCACTAATTCAACACAGTCCAGCCCCTACAATGGGGCAATATTGCTGTCAGTCATCATTGTTTGCTCTTCCGTGTGTATGTTTGAGGGTACCTTCTCCACAAAAGGGTTCTTGGAAGCTTTTCTCAGAAAATTTCTAGGATTATTTGGATAATCACAGGTGGTGGTCACTTTCTTGGTCCCTGTTTTTCTATACCTCTAATGTCCCCTTAGTCCCCTGACATTCCCTCAGTGCTTGAAAAGTGACCTATATAAGCTACTTTGAGACCTGCATACTGTGAGTCCTGTTTGCCCTCACTGTCAATTACAGTGTCTGGACACACGAGGGGAAAAAAGGCCCAGGCATTTAGTACTAGGTAACGCAGTAGTAGGCTTCTCAGACACAGGCACCTGCTATCCCATGAGGTCATTCCAATGGCCCTGGGCAACCGCTCTTGAGGATGGAGATGGACCGCACCAGTAACTCAGTTCTTGTTAGAGCTTTGCTGCTTGTTTGTAGTAAACATCATCTCTGTTCTATGCATCAGATATTCCTACATTTTATTTTCCTATCTCTATGCCTCTATTCAATTTTTAACATTTATTTTGTCTTTTTATCTCTTATTTTTTTGCAGGCTGCTTGGAGTTTATTCTCCAGCAAGATACACAGTTGCAGGGAGTCAGGGAGGCTGGTATATGACTTGGATATGAAAGAGTGGGGTTCTCTCAACTTTCTTTTTAATGTTTGGCTGTTTTGATATATAAGAATCTAATCTATATTTTATTTTTGCTTAGGCATTTGAGTTCATTCTTCAGTCCCATGTTTTAAAAAAAAATGGAATATGATTGGAGAAAAAATCCAGTCAGACTCCTGAATCTCTAAGTAGAACCTGTGTTTGAAATTCATAGAGTGGTTATTAGACAAGTTTGCTCATTCATCTGCATTCACTGCGAGTGCTGTGGTCTCGCTCTGGAAGTACCAGTCGTCTGGCATCACTATCATTACCATACGTATTTGGCAATAATATTAACTGAACAATAATGATCATTTAAACATTTTTATTTTCTAAAAGTAATTTGTGTTACATCCCCTAGAAACTGGAGTCTGGTTTACATACCACATGATCTGAGACTGGAGTGGTATTAACCTGGGTTCTAAATTTGTTAAAGAATAAATTGATAATTTCCTAGTTTAATATATTTGATCGAATCCCCACCCTCACTCACCTGTCCACCAATATGAAGAAGCCAATATTAGTGAAATATAAGGCAGGGGTTGATTAGGGTTCTGTCTCATGATAGTCAGAGAACACTGTCATCTTAGAATTTATGCAGTAACACTGCTGGATAATGCAATAACCTATACCATCTGTAATCTACAAATCCCCAGAAAGTTTAAAAAGCTAAAATTAAGACAGTGTCACATTAATTGTGCTCACATTTTAACTTCCTTAATAAACAATTTTTAAAAAGTGCAGTTTCATCGTTACATTTAAGGTTCAATACATGTTTCAATTAATATTTAAAATTTCCTTCCTGAGATGTTCAATGAACTGGTTATCTATGTGTATTTTTACTTTATTCTGTTAATAGTTACAGTCTAATGTAACATCATGTAAAGGAGTGATTCTTTTTTTTTCTTCTTACCACATGAAGATGAAATCAGGATTCATTAATTATTTAAAGTTTTGATGTAATATGTCAAATATGTGTATTTCTGGAAATATATTTTCAACTACAATTAATTAGAGCTATGCACAGCCACCTCTGTTTGTTCCTCCAGACCCACTGTCTTCTCCAAGAGGGACTCTCTTGGCCTCCTCCTTCTGGTCGGACTAGCTGCAGGAAATAGGAGCTGGAGATGGGAGGGAGGGAGCAGATGAGGTCAGGTGTTTATTTCTCTTGCTTCCTCCTCTTTAGTGTCCTCTCAAGCCTGCTGCTTACCAAGACGAGGTCGGTGGCTGAAGTGAGTAGCAGTCTTGTCCAATCAGCTGTCCAGTTCTGGGTTATGGGACCACTCCTCCCTCCTGCCTTTAGCCTGTAGATGACAATGGACCATCTCCCCACTTTCTAATCCCACTAGCTCGCTATCCCTTTTGGTGTCCCTACCTCCTGCCCAGAGCCTTGCAGGAGCCTTTTCAAATTCCCAGGTTGGAATACGCCATCTGATTTTAGCCTGTGTGCTGGCTGACCAAGAATTAATAAACAGCAGCTCTATTCCAATGGCAGTTCAAATATATTTATATTACAGGCTTATTTAAAAAAATTTTGGTTTTGTACAAAAACATTCACTATAATTGTGTAGTGACAATACCCTATTAAATTCAAACATTGTACCTCTAACGTGCAAGTTTTCTTCAGACTGACTCCCGTGCCCAACGTGTGGTTCAGTTAGAGGCCACACGTAGGACTGAGGTGTAGCCCAGTTATGAAGCTAATAAAGTCCTGTGTGTGTGTGTGCATGTGTGCGTGTGTGCACGCGCGTGCGTGAGAAATCAGTATGGAGAGCACATTCAGGAAATGTCTGTTGTGGAAAAAAATCTTTCTTCAGATTGTGATCTTTTTGTAGCCCTTAAGGAATAAAGGATCATAGTGGGCTTGCCTGAGGAGTGTGTGGGCGTGGGGTGGAAGGCAGCAAAGGACATTTCCAGCATTGGTGAAGAAGAATCAGGAACTAAGGAAATATTACACCAGCCCGAGCAAGGAAGAAAGGCCAAAGAGCAGCTCAGTACTCCAAGTCTGCACCAGAGGCCGTGGAGAATGGAGTGGCACACCTCAAAGGGACGTAACACTAACAATGTCATTACCTTTTTTGAGCCTGTATTGAGCTGTCACTCTGTGCCAGACACTTTGAGGATAACTGTCCTCTTTCTCACTTCACTTTTCAGGGAAGTGAAACCAACAAAGTTCTCCAAAATTCTCTAGTAAAGCAAAGAATTTGAAACCTGGTTCTCTCTGATCTCATGCCTAAGCGTGGTATTCAAATTTAAGCTGTTCAGCCTCTTTCAACAGAAATGCAATAGTGCGGACAGGAGAAAAGTTCTGTCTGTCAAGAGTCAAATTGGTGGTCAGCTCATCATCTTTCGTGGTCGTGTCAAGGTCATAAAGCAAAATGGAGAATGAAGTTCTGTTCAGACACTAAAACGGCCTCCATAGCTATGACAGTACCAACAGGTACTGTGTGGCTCCAAGTAGAGCTAGGCCCTTCAAGGAGCTGGAGAATTTTAGACTTAGCTCTTAGAGGAGCTCATGGAGAGTATTAAGGCCTCCTTCATGGGAGGCAAGAAGAGGAAGAGTCAATTGTCAGGTTCAAGATCAGACTGGAAGATTCTCCAGTTTCTCTTTCTGCTTGTATATTCATTCATTCCCCACAGCTGGTTTCTTGTTTCTGGAACCTCATTTTAGTGAATGGGAGGGAACTGTGCTTTTTCTTATTAGAAATATGGCTAAAAAGTCCTTAGCGTCTGATTTTCTATGAGGTCTATAGGCTTGCTTTAGATTGGCTGCTAGGAAAACAATACCAGTGCAACTCTGTGGTTGGGTGCTTCTCCCCACACTACACTTCCGACTATCGACTTTCCCTCCAGAGCCTGAAGTTAAAGCCATTTTAATTACTGGATGGCGATAAAGATAAAAAAGGTAACATAACTCACTAGCATTCATGGAAGTATGAGTGTGTGTAGCGTATGTTATTTAAGGATTTACTTTCCATTAAAAATACATTTCAAGATAAAGCATGAATGAGTATTTAAAAATACATTAGAGAAAATAAACTTTTCTTTTGGCAACAATGCCTTTCAAAGTTTATCAAGGAATGCAAAAATCACAACAGACATGCATTGAATACAAGGGGGAACCCAAAAAATCCCCGGAATTTCTTTTTAAAAAATTGTGTATTTATTGTTACATGTTTAAACTTTAGTCATCCTCAAAGTGCTCTCCATTTGATGCAGTGCACCTATCAAGGTATTTTTTCCACTGCTCAAAATAGTTTTGAACTTGTCTATTTTGATGCCTTTCAGCGCTTCTGCTGTTTTTTGTTTCCCCTCTTCCACATTGAAAAAATGTTTTCCTTTGAGGACTTTTTCTTTTGGGGAAACAAAAAATAATCACTCAGGGTGAGATTGGGTAATTAGGGAGGGTGGAGGATGGGGGTCATGATGATTTTGGTCAAAAACGGCTGAACACTCAGTGTGCTGTGGGGCAGGCGCACTTGTAAATCACCCAACACGAAAGGGGCAATTGTGATGAAAGAGTCTTCAAAAAAATTCTCTGAAGTCCAACACAGCCTCTCATAACAATGCCAGCTGGGACACTGGTACAGGTGGTTCCTAGCACACTCACCCAGCAGGGCAAATGGATACCACAAGGGGCCTGCCCTCCAGAAGATAATTTTGTGGGATTTTTGGGGGTCTCCCTCATATTGTTCACTTTAATCACTCAAAATTGCTGGTCATTCCAAGACACCTGCCACTACTTGTGTTTCTAACTTTATCTTTTGAGCCAAGAACTGAACATACCGAAGTGAGATACATTGAATCTCTCCTAGTTGTTTGACACGAAAGCACTTCCTTCTTTCCTGTTCTTTTTCCTCCTTGTTAACTATTTTGCTGTCTTGTCATTTTATACAAAGATCTACTCACTGAAAGGCTACTCTGTCACTTCACCACTCCACAACTTTTTGGCCCTTTATGTACTGATCTGACATGTTTTTATGGTAAAGTAACCAATGTTCATGGAGGGTATGTGAAACATTCCACTGGGGGGAACGTGAGAAGAGAGAATATGAGTAACAGTTTTCCACTTCTGTCCTGTGGCTATTCTAAGGAAAAATGAACTGATCTCTCTTTTTCTAACTATCTTAAATACTGAGTTTAGCATTTCCATGTCAGCACTGCTGTTCAATGTTTGTTTGGTTTTTGAGGAGCTGATGCATTCTAAACTAATGTCGAAGAAAACGCCTTTACCCTTTAAAATCTCAGGTTTGAAATGGAATGAAATGGCTTTCACTAAAACAAAAAATATGAACTTTTTTCCCTTTTCTAACTATATGTTTAATTACACATACATATATTAACACTAAACAATGATATTGGACATGATAAAGAATATCATAATGATAAAGAATAAACAAACTGCATAATTGAAAAGGGACCCATTTAGACAGGGGATATGCAGTAAATACTCCATGTACTTTGGAACTTAGTCCTTTCAGTATTTTCAGGACCATCGGTCCCTATGATTTTAGAAACTGGAACCACCTTTCCAAAAGGAAAACGTATCCACTGTTGCAAAGGTCACCTATTTGAATAGACATCAATAACCCTTTAATTCGGGATAGTGGATGTTTTTTCTTTTCTTGTTGACAGGCTTGGGGAATAGTGCATAGTACGAATATGGCTGACTGGTTCCTAATTAGGGGCTCATTAGTGGCTCTACCACCACAGGGTTTGATGGATTTGCAGCCAATCTTGAAAAAGGTCACGATAGACGACTTCAGGCCCGAGACTTTCCCATCTGTCCATCACGTAATACCATCTTTTTTAATGCTGGAGCATGTCACAATGCTGGTTCCCCTCGAAAAAGCACAAGCCTCGTTCTCCTCCAAAATTATTTTAATCACATATTGATATTAATAATGCATTGCTGGCTTTTGGTTTTCAATAGGACATTTCCATCCTCTGCATCTCTTATTTGAAGTAACCATTGCTCAAGGCCACGTACGGATGTGTCAACTTGTGAGATACGCCTGTGACTCCGGAACATTAGGATAAACAAAACGGATGACATTTTGGTGATTTCCATAGCAACTGTATAATTGTACAGCACAGCACATTCAGTTCTCTAAAGGGAATGGTTTACATTAACTAAAGATATATTATTAAAAGTCATGTTTTAATTATCGTCATTCTTAAAAGCCAGAGGAGAGAATCTATTTCTTAAAGTTAAATAGGGAGCTTAACTCTAAAAAACAAATGATTTTAACTTAAATTTTAACAATGGTGCACTTAAAATTTCAAACCATGTAAAGCTTTGTCATATTTTAAAGTATAGATTGCAGTTTTCTATTTCCTTCTTCTTTATTATTTTCTATTTCTGTTAGGCTTATCTTTACACAGCTTAGGGAGGGTGTGAAGTTCATGAGGAAATATTATTGAACTCTAAGTTCCTCCATAATGTCCTAAAATTTTTCCAATAGTTTAATGAGATATTTGTTTCACTTGCAGAGAAAAAGTTAGAGAATGATAAACAAATACAATAGTTTTACTTTAATTTCTGAAGCTCTCTGTGGAAAAGAGCCAGGAAGCTGCATGCAAAGCAGTAAGGGTGGATGCATGGGATCGTAAAACCTGGAAGGCTTTTCTGTATTCCTAATCCCTTAATTTCAAAAATTAAGAAAATTTGAAATCCAGAATTGGAGAATCATATTACCAGGTCTTTTTCCCCTCCCTCCCTCCCTCCCTTCCTTCCTTCCTTCCTTCCTTCCTTCCTTCCTTCCTTCCTTCCTTCCTTCCTTCCTTCCTTCCTTCCTCTCTCTCTCTCTCCCCCCCCTCTTTCTCTCTTCCCTTCCTTCCTTTCTTTCCTTTCTTCTTTTCTGTTGTTTGTTTTCTGCTCCCCAAATAGAACTTGGCTTTCATGCCTAATGGGTTCTTCCTTGTAAACCATAATAAGTTGTCGTTCTTTTTTATTCACTCATTGAAGATATACTGAGTTCCTATTAGAGGCTAGAGTCTGATAGGGCTGGGCACAGAAAAATTACAAACAAATGTTATAATTGTCATAAGGAATTATTCTGGCATAGGGGATATATATGCAATTACATATATTAAAATTACATATATCATTTTATAAAAATGGAAATATATAGTCTGTCCAGAAGGTATCCAGCCATGTGGTATGAAAAATAGATACATTTACTGAAGAAGATACAAGATGTGAGAAACATTGTACATAGGACAATGATGCCTCAGTCTCCTTCAAAGTAGACACCTTGGGACCTCACACAGTTGTCCCAATTGCCGTTAGCTGCCCTGTTATATTTTCCTGAATCTCATCAACAGTCTGAAATCTCTTTCCTTTCAAAAGTGATTTGAGTTTGGGGAAAAACCAGAAGTTGCAGGGTGCCAAATCTGGGCCACAGTGGGGCTGAGTCACCTGGGTGATTTGATGTTGTACCAAACAACTCTGCACAAGATATAATGCATGAATGGGCACATTGTTGTGTTGAGGCTGCCAGTAACCAGTTGCCCATAGCTGCAGCCTTCTGCCTCATCCCAATAGTTTCCACAGAGGAATGTTCAAGGTTAATGCAAGATTTGGTGCAGATTCATTGCTCTACTTGCTCAGTCATTTTGAATGTCACAACCACACAGTACATGTGCTCACTCAACGGCATCTACTGCCTCCACTGACTAGTACCGGGAAGTTGTCATTATTCACCCATGCTCATTCCAGTCCACTCTCCTTGGCTGCCAGGTTACATCAGTGTCATGCAAACCATTCTTATTGTATTAACAATGGTTGGACTTTTTCCGGACAGACCATGTGTATGCCGGATAGTTGCAGATTGAGATGGAAAAGAACAGAGCTCTATAGGGGACTATTAAGGAGAACATAGCAGGTCTACAGTGCTCAGAAATGCCTTTGCTGGTGAAGTGATTTAAGCTAAGTCCTGGAAAGAAAAGTCAGCAATCCTCCCATCTGTAAAAACTCAGAGGACACATTGCTATTAACCTAACTGCAAAACTTTGTATTGGATGACTTAGTTAAAAACTTGCTTTGTTCCGGTCATTTCTGTATTTATGCCTGCTTTTTGACCCTCAAAATGAAGCAGTGATTTTTTTTAAGTGAGGAATCATCAAAACAAACAGATTTAATATATATTTAGTCAATGAACTTACACTTAATAGACTGTTATCCAATGTAAATTGAGGGGTAGAAGTTAAATTAGGTGTATTTTTTCAAAGCTTTCATTGAAAATGGAAATAAACAGGAAAAAAATAACTTTCTGTAAGCCACTATTGTATGGTCTCATGATAGCGGAGGCTCAAAGGCACAAGCGAGGGACAAAAAGACCTGAGCTGCCCCGAAATTGAATACACGACCTTGTGAGCAAATGAACAACGGTGACTACAGCAGTTCCATAAAAACCGGAGTTCTTTAGAGATTAAATAGAACTGAAAAGAGATGAGACAGTCTCCCAGATGACAGGCTTCAACCAGCCCGTTTTCCCTCTAGGTTGCTGGGAGCCACTGACAGCTAATGAGCAGCAGTTGGACGGAGACCAAGAGCCAGCCATACGGGATAAGGTGGAATGCCTGCATAAAAGGAAATGCCATTAATAAAGGGCCAAAATCAACTAGTTGGTGTGGGAAAGTATTCAGCCGAGCAGAAGTGGCATGTCTGAACAAAAGCTGTCTGTTACCACGCTATTTCGCCCACAGTGCTTGCAATATATGATATCGTTCTTGAATTGCTTAGTCTGTGTTCATCTCATCTCCACAAAGAGTGGAGAGGTGCCTTGCACATGAGGTCCACACCTCATAATTATTTAGCAGGTTAAGGTTAATTGGAACAGTAATGATCTGCATGCAGACATTCAGAAAACAGTCTTTCACCAGTTCGGTAAAATTCAGTTATTAAGATGGTACTCTCATTGTCCTGAACTGACTGACATTTTAGGTCTCTAATTTGAGATTATGTAGCCCGTGTCTCTGATCAGACTGGTTGCTCAGTCAATGCCAACGTTAGCAGCATTTAAATGAAATGAATTGTTCTGGAGCTATAGTCAACATTATCCTACCCACCTTTTACAGCTTATTTAAAATGTCATTTTCTCTAGGGAACTTTCTCAGACCAAGTCATGTCACGCCATTCTTTTAGCATGTAGTATTCATCTTTGATACAATTTAATGAGGCATAATTAACTCACTAACTATTAAAATATTTGTTCATCATCCCCTCTCCTTACCTTCTACTTATAATGCAAAAAGTAAGCATTATAAGTTGAAGAAACAAGTCTGTCTAATTCACCAATCTTTACCCGAGGACCCTCTTATAATTCTTTGCTCATAACAAGTGCTCCATAAACAATTGTGAAATAATTAAATAAGTGTGGCATGGAGTTTCAGAACCTGTTTTTTTCCCTCCACCTTGGCTATGCTGTAATCTAGTAATGGGACACTTTCCAAGCCAGGCAAGCTCTTTGATATTTATTTTCTCTCTTATGAATGTCACCAAGTTTGTTGTGATATTCAAATGAGATAGTGCTAACTTGAGCTTTAATCACTATTTGTCAATAAAGTAGTTTGGGGAGTTCATGCAACCTTTGTTTACCCTCTTTTTAAAGACTGTGAAATGAACCCTGGCTGGTGTGGCTCAGTGGGTTGAGCACCATCCTGTGAACCAAAGGGTCACTGGTCTGATTCCCAGTCAGGGCACATACCTGGTTTGTGAGCCAGGTCCCCAGTAGGGGGTGTGTGAGAGGCAACTACACATTGATGTTTCTCTCCCTCTCTTCCTCCCTTTCCCTCTCTATAAAAATAAATAAGTAAATAAATAAAAAAGTAAATAAATAAATAAAATATTTTTTAGAAAACTCTATAAAGACTGTGGAATGAAAATACTGAAAAATTAACTAACATGGGGCACTGAGACAGGTAACTAGAAGGCAGAATTAATAGTTAATCTTTCCTGGTATTTGATCTGGGCAAGTTAACCTCTTCAGACTTCAGTTTCCTCATCTGTCAAGCAGGCTGTCGTAAGAATTTGATCAATTAAAACATCAAGCATTTAGAACATTTTTGGACGTTAAATAAGTGATCAGTGGTCACATGACCAAATACTGGATATAGAAATTTTACTTTAGATCCAGTGTGGTGAAAGTATTCTAGGAGGACTAAGGGTTGGAAGGTAGATGACTTAGGAGTTTGGGTGAGTTTCTGCGCGTGACAAATGATGGTGTGCATCAGGAGAACGGCAGAGAAGGTGGAGAGCAATGAAAGTAGTCAGGGTTTTCCCGAGTCCGTAATCAACAGAGGATGATAAGTTACTAGGTTCGGGGGATGAAGGCGGAGAGAACTGTGATATATGGGTTTTTTGCTTGATCAGTTGGATGGATGTTGGTGCCGCTCACTGAGATTAAAAGACAGCAGGAAGAGATGAGTTCTGCTTTGGAACTATTGAGTCAGAGCTGCCTGTAGGACATCCAAAGAGAGCTCTCTAGAAGGGAGTTTGATGTGTGGGTCTGAAATTGAAGCAAGAGATCTGGAATGAAGAATGAGCTGCAAATGAAACGTGAAACAGGCTACTAATGGAAGGAAGGATGTGTCGTGAGTGGAGAATAGTTAAAACAGTCTTGAGTACGTTCCTGTGCAGGTGAGACCGACAGGGGTTAGAGATAGGTTGGAGGTAGACCAGCAAGCAGGATTTCTAAAACAGAAGCAGGAGGGTGGGATCCAAAACATAGATCTAGGCAATAGTGAAATCTCTGCCATTAACATAAGAAAAGGTAGAAAGAATAAGAATGTATACTTGGGGTGTGACTTTTTATTCTGATGGTGTATTTGTTTTCTATTGCTATGTAACAAACTACCACAAACTTAGTGGCTTAAAACAATACCCAGATCTTCTGGCATTTCTGTAGGTCAGAAGTTTTTGTGGGCTCAGACGGGTTTTCCACTCAGGGTCTCCCATGGCAGAAATCAAGGTGTCCCCCAGGTTGAGCATTTACCTGTCAGCCCTGGGGAAGAACCTGTTTCCAAACCCACTCTGTCTGTTGACAGAACCCATTTCCTTGAAGTTGCAGGGCTCAGCTCCCTGTTTCCTTGCAGACTTAAAGAGAAAATGTCAGAGGTTAAAAAAGGGAAGAAGAGTTTAAATGACAGAAGACTATGGTGACAGGGATAATTTTGTTTTCACAAGAGATATGAAAACATGCTCCTTTCATTTAAAAAAAAGGAAATAAAATTCCCTCTTCACTCTTCTACCCACAGCTCCTGACATCACTTTTCCTTCCCCCAAATTAATCACTATTTATTGGTGTATCAAGTAAATATGTATAAATTTATAGGTAGGTTTTATTTGCTTATTATAAATTATGCAATTAAGAACATTCTGTTTTTTAAAATATTTTCCAAATACCATTTCAGATTAACAAATTAATCTCATGTTTTATGCTACTCTAAACAAATGCAAGTTTGCATGAAATATATACACAATATATACTATATTAAACACAAATTAAATATCTATATATAATAAATTAAATATAAATATAATGTAGATAAAATTAAATTTAACTATTGTCCCAATATGGGCATCTACAATTATTTCTGATTTTTTGATTGCTAGGCTAATGCTTTAATTAGCTTTTTTATATATACTTCTTAAAGTATACGTGCAAATGTATTCTTAGGTATTCACCTAGAAGAAGAGTTTCTGAATAAAATGACACATACACTTAATACTGTTCCTCAATATCCCTCCAAAAGTCAGTACCAATTTACTCTCTTACTAAGAGTATAAGACTATTCATTTTTTCCCAATACTTTATATTATTCTTTGTAATGTTTGCTAGTCTGAGTGAAAAACTATGTCATGTTTATCTTTCATTTCAGTATATTTTATATGTATTGATGATGTGAATACCTTAAAATTCTTTGTAATCTTTTCAAGTTGATTATTTGTTTTTTAGGAATTTGTAGAAGATTATTATAATAGTTTCTATTCCACTGATTTCTGTGGTCTTATTTATAAATGTATATGACTGTTTATATATCCATAACATTTCATCTTTTTTTACTTAATATTTTTTCTCTTTTTGGTGTTCATTTGTTGCTTCTTTAATAAGGCTTTGTCTAATACAAAGGTAGAATGATATTATACTATATTTTCTCTCTTTATAGATAAAGGCAGATAGAGATAGATAAATATCTCCAAAAATTATATATGCAAAATATATTTATAACATATGTATATATAATATTTAAATATACACATATATGAGGGGACACCTAAAAACCGAGAATTTCTTTATGAAAAAATATGTATTTTTTCTCACATGTTTAAACTTCAGTTACCTTCAAAGTACTCTCCATTTGACGCCATACACCTATTTAGGTGTTTTCTTCCACTACTTAAAAAGGTTTTTGGACTTGTCAATTTTAATGCCTTTTAGTGCTTCTGTATAAAAAGTTTCTTTGATGACCTTTTTCATCTGGGAAAACAACAAAAAAAAGTTGCTTAAGGCAAGATCCTGTGAATAGGGAGGGCGGGGCACAGGGATCGTGCTGTTTTCGGCCAAAAACTGCTGACCCTCAGCACAGTGTGGGCAGGTGCGCTCGCAAATCAGCCGTCAGGAAGCGGGCAAATGCCGTGAAAGTGTTTTCAGAAAAACTCACTGAGTCTGGACGCAGCCTCTCACAACAACACCAGTTGGCACACCGATACAGGTGGGTTTCTAGAATGCTCAGCCAGTGGGGGAAGTCTGCTCCCAAGACTGCGAGAGGTCCACACTCCAGAAGATAATTCCAGTGTTTTGGGGGTCGCCCTCACACAAGCAAGGTACAGATGAAAGTACACTTAAATATATATTATTATATAGAATATATTTATATATAATATATTTTGTGTTTGTTATTCATTATGTATATATAACATTAATAATTTATATCCAATGTGTTTCCATTTGTACTTTTTTTAGAGTTTTTGAATTTTGGGAGCTACAGGCCTATCCTTATTCTTTTATAAATGTATCATTAATTATTTTAACACAACTTATTTTTTATTGCATTCCCCTTCCATTTATTTGAAGTGCTGCATTTATCTCTTGTCTGCTTTTTTAAACTACAGAGTTCAAGTTCTGATATACCTGCCATTACAATGCCACAGTATTTTAATTACTATACCCTGCCCCCCAGTCTTAATCTGTTAGGCTATGTCCACCTTTTTGTAATTCTTTAGAATTTTTTTCACAATTTTTAAACGAATATTTCCATGTCATTGATGAAATCACAGAATCAGGTTCCTTTAGAAATCTTGATGAGATTTTAATTGAGATCACTTTAAATTTATTGATCAATTTAAATAAACTTGGCGTAAGTGTCATTGCGTTTTTTTTTTTTTCATTCATGAACATAAACTTTCAGTTAGTTACCAAGTTATTATGGAATTCAGATAGTGTGATTATTATCTTTTTATAGATCCTGCATACATAGGGTGTGGCAAAAGTAGGTTTACAGTTTTTGGTATGGAAAATAATATAATAATTAGTAAATACTAATCCAAGAATAAATTCTGTATTTCATGGCCTCACAACTGTAAACCTACTTCTGCCGCTCCCTGTGGTTTTTTGAGAGATTCAGGAAGCCACACAGTATTGTATGAACTAAATCACAGATTTTGTTCGTAGCTTTTGTTTCTTTCTTGTATGAAACAGAAGGCTTTATTCCCTTTAGAACTGTAAATCAGAGTATTTGGGGCTACACATAGGAGCATTAAGAGCATCTTGGCTGTCCTGAGCAGTAACTCAGTTCTGTGAAATTATATCCACTGGGATCTATGGGGTGCCGGAGACAGCTTTATTTCTGGAATTTATTGCATTCCTTCACAGCTTCTCTTAAAGATTTCATAAACTCATGATGAAAAGTGGTCACTTAAAATCAGACTCCAAGTGTACCAGAGATAATCAGGCTTGCCTTTTCTGTCCTTTATATGAATAGCAAACGCTTTAATGATAAAGTTTCCTGTTGACCAGGGAGTGACAAACCCCTGGTAGGTAGTTTTCTTCTGCTTTAAGATCACGCAGGGCAGGGGGAGCGGTGGGGTTCTGGATCATTTCACAAGCCAACTCTCTGTCACAAGCAAGCTTAATTTTCATAGGACACTTTCTGAATTTCAAAAGAACTCACAGGGCATTTTCAAAGTCTTCACTATTTGACCTATTTGCGGGTTGCTGATGAAAATTTTATATTGTTTTGTTACAGAAGCAGATGTGCTTTTGTGTTAAAAAAAAAACAGTGAGTCAGATTAGTTTGTTTTATGTCTTGGGGATCAAGATGTCTCTTGTTTATTTGGATTGTTTTATTAACTTCTTTACAACACACTGGAATGAGCCAGATTCCATAGTTAAAAACGTGCAAGTACATGGTGCAGTGGTGAGAAAAAGTGTTTTTCTCTAAAAAAAATCATACATGATAAGAAAACCACTTGGTGCGGTTGCAATCTAAAGGGTTCAAGTTTACTCAGTGTATATTAATATATTATTAAAATGACATTTCTACCCTTCACTTGCTAGATTTCAAAAGTCCACTCATGCTGCACATTTAACAATAAAACAAATGTGGAAAATGTTAATACTAGAAAACATTACAGGGTATCTTATCATCAATCCAAATGATGAACTGAGGTAACCCATTAAAAATGATTTAAAGTTAAAAAAAAGAAAAGGATATTTTATATTTTCAAAGGAAACCCAGCAAAACTTGAGATCTTTCTAATACTATATGCACTACTTGAGGTAATTCTCTGTTTCAGTGTCAATTGGTTTACCACGTCTTTAACAATTCAGATTTTCCATCATGGTTGTGTTGAAAAATGCCAATAACAAAAATGAAGTGTCAAAACAATCTACTCCATCAAGTGTCTATTGTGTTTCAGTACCCTGGAAGATACTATTTCTGGAAAGGTCCTAGGAACATTCTGTACTCTCCCCACTTCATTAATTACAATGCAGGAATTTGCAGTGGGGTTTGGAAGATTCGGGTTGTGTAAAGTAGACTTGAAGTTATTTGCAAACACGGTGTCACTAGTTTACAAACAGAACAATATCCCTAATCTTGGAGGAACAATTAGCCAGCTTCACTAATGGCGACATTAGATGCTGGGTTCTATCCACATCATCTGGCTGTCACTCTTTTGACAGCAGGTGTGTCAGATACACACTTAAAATATACAGAACCCCTGATCTCATTCTGATCTTGATGAGCCTCTGCTAATTTTAGACTACGGGAGTGATTGGGATAATTGTAATAAAACTTGCACTGAATAGTCAAGGAAGATGAAGAGTCTATTTCATTAACCACTTATTCATGGAGTTTTCCCTGCTTTGGCATAAATTACAAAAATAACTACGTTTTCAAATGTGAGGTGACCTAGATCTCAACACTTCAGCTAAATTGCAAATTGTAACATATATACAGAAAGATCAATTATTGTAAAAGGTGGAAGAAATTGTATACATATTGTCAGTGCTCCTCAATGAAAATGGAATCAAATTTCTTTCTTACCAGCTATGTATGGAATTGCCAGTGTCTTAAAAATTTGCATACTGCTTGACACAAATTTCACTGCTAGGAATGTATCCTTGGGAAATGGAAATGAACATAGAAGTGTTATGTTTTAGGATGTTCTTTGCTGTATTTTACAGAGAGATAAAAAATTGGAATTAGTCCAACTGCCCAAATGTATGATGTTATTTAAATACATCCTGAGACATCCATGAAATCTAACACTATGTAGCTAATCGAAATATTTCCAAAGCTTGTTCTTTTTTAAAAAGATTTTATTTATTTATTTTCAGAGAGGGAGAGAGAAAGAGAGAGAGAGAAACATCAATGTGAGGTTGCTGGGGGCTGTGGCCTACAACCCAGGCATGTGCTCTGACCTGCGATGCTTTGGTTCACAGCCTGTGCTCAATCCACTGAGCTACGCCAGCCAGGGCCAAAACTTGTTCTTCTAATTCTGACATAGAAGGTAATCAATACTATTTGTCTTCACGTAAAGTATATACATTTCCCGTGCTGTTTTCATTGTTTCTTTCCCGAAACCATACTGAATGCTGTTGTGTAATCTCAGGATATTTAAGGCAGAGGCTGCAGAAGGGAAACAAGACAAGTTATTTTCATGTGACAAACGATTATGATTTAAAGCCAAATGGAATGATGGTGTAATTGCCTTACTGCAGATGGCTGGCAAACACAGGTCTAGAACCCATTGGTATCCTTAGTATTTTAGCAAAATGGTGTCCCTTTCAACTCTGAGATTAAAGAGAATGGGATCCTTTCAACTCTAGCAAATGATCTCCCACCAAAATTACAGTCTATCCATGTCTAACCAATGGTCTAATCCCTCTTGGCACTGAGCTGCTAAGAAAGAGTTTGCTTTGTCCATAACTTGTTTAGTATTCCTAAGCCCCCTGATTTTCTCCACCAGTTTAGGGGAAAAGGATAGTTCCTATTTTGTGCATCTTTATTAATCAAGCAAAACTGGGGAACAGATGTGGGGTTCTTTAGCCATTACAGGGATAGACAGAAGGAGAGCCATAATTTTTAGGCTTGTCACTTTAAAGGATGCCGGTGAGACAGGGCGTCTGAGGCAGAGCCGCTGAGATGCAGAATCCAAATGGAAATGGTCCACTGTGAAGGAAAAGTAAAGAAGTCGCCCTTCGTTGCTGATGTGCGTACGTAATGTAGGTAGATACTGTGCCAGGTGTCAACTAAAAGCCAGAGGAATCATACATGCTTTCAAGTTCTTCTGGTTTTCTGTTCCAGTGGAGGGTGCAATAAACCCATACTTAGTGGGGACGAAAAATCCCATCCTGTTAGATATTTTTAAATGACTAGTGTTATTCAAATATAGATCTAGAGGTTGGAGGGTCAGAATTAATTGGCCTCCAGAGAACATTTAAGTATATAGTACACTGATTCATCGTTTTTCAAATTTTGCTTCATTTTATAATTGTTTTAAGCCCCACTGTCTTACAAGAATAATTGTAGTTAGAATAGCAACCTCAAACTTTAATACTTAAACTATCAAAGATTGGACTATATAATTTTATGGAAAATCTTTAAAAATTCTGATTATTTCCAATAAATAAATTTAGGCTAATAAATGTATACTAGTAAGAAATACTGCAGTATGGCTATCACACATACCATGGAGGACAAAAGCCAAATACTTTATTTCATTTAAGCTTTTTACTTTTATAAAATTTGGAACATTTTCTTTTAAACAAAATAGTTAACCTCTTTTTTACTAAAGGTAAATTTCTGCCCCTAGTATTTTAAATATATCACATCTCAATCCTAAATCAAGATGTAAAAAGCACTCATCAATTTACAATATTTTGAATGTATTCTTTGGAAATTTGTATTAAAACTTTCTATGATTGATTATATATGTTTTTATAATTCAAATCCAAGACTCTGGACAAAGTGTATCTACAACCAAAAATTCTTTTTATTCATTCTCATTATATTTCTAATGAGTCTATTTAGCTATGTTATTAAATCACTTGCTTTGACTTTATCATTCCAAAGCTACCATTAGTGGAAATCAGAAATAGTTATTGGCATAACATGAAAGTCCTGCTATGTGACTCACTCAATTTTGGGTCCTGGAGTTTGATGGGAATAAGACAGTTTTCCTTTCCTCTGAAGTTTTAGATCTAGTAGTTATAACTACAAAAAAAAATAGTTACTCTCTAGGGGAATTCTGAGGGGATTTTGATATTGTGAAACTTCTCAATATAAACCCAAATTCAACAAATTTGAACAGACAGGTAACTGATCTCTCAAGGTTATTTCTCCTCCCATTTGAAATATCCCAGTGACTTCGCTTTTTATCTAGAATAGCAATAGTTTCATGGATTGAAAATTAATGTGTTTTTTTTATTTCCACTCTATTTTTATTTTTTTAACAATTGTCTCCATTTTTCACCATTACTCTCCCCTGCCCTACCCACCCACTACCTCCCACATTTAATCCTCTCCCCTCACCACTGTTTTAACATGTTCTTTACTTTTGGGGGGAAATTAAAATAAAAAAATAAGATTTTTACTTAAAAGCATTAGTCAAATCTAATAGGATTTTTCACATTATCAAATCATAACAACAAAACCAGTTAACAAATACCCTGGGTCTTTCCTGTGTGGTGGCCATATATGTTTTTAAAGTATAATTTGCCTTAAAACCTTTGGAAAAATATGGAATATACTGAAAAATATGTTATTACATAGAATATATAATAGAATAAATAAAATCTGTGATAAAAAGAAAGAAGAAAAATATAATATCATTTCAATTCATCTATGTAACAGAACCACTATTAACATTTGGATAACTTAAACAATCTTCCTTGTGGTTGCTTATTTTAATATAACATATGATATGTGTGTAAATATGCTTTATTTTTGATATATAATATCATGATAGTCTTTCACTTAGCCATGATTATAACCCGGTAAAAACAAACTAAAACTGTTTCAAGAGTTTCATGGGCTGGAAAGTATTTCATATTACAAACTCTGTGAACATTGTTACCAACATCACGATTTTATCATAGTTGAAATTAAAGCATAGAGAAATAAAGAAACACACAATTCTAGATTCATTTAAATATATTGAGTATTTCTATAATGCGTGTGTGTGAGGTTGGTGTTGGTGGGGACATGCTTCTGTGACACCTTTGGAGTACGTGTATGTTTTAGATCACCCTAAAGGATGGCGTATTTGTCAAATATAAATTTTTCTCGGGGTAGGGGTGCTGTTGAGCCCCTTATGAAGAAGGCAGTGCTTCTTCTGAGGAATAGGAACTAAATTGAAGAGCCCCTGATGAGTGCTGGTCATAGACAGAAGTACCTAATCATGAAGCCACCAGAGAGAGAGAAAGGAGGAGCAGATACTCAAAACTATTGCTCCTGGTTACGATCAAGGAGCTTTTTACAGGAGCAACCCTACGTAGAATAACGTAATCCAGTGTAGCAGACCGTTCTGTGTGGTGTGGGCCCACCTCCCACTTGGAGATGCACAGGACCCAGGCCCACAGATAGGTTCTCCTGTGGGGAATCAGGCCTGCAATGTACCTAGGCCACTATGAGTCTTGCTTTTTGCTAAAACTCTCTCACCCTGAATTGAGGGCATTTACTGCAAAGTAACTTCCTAAAAACCATGCTAAACCTTCCCCTTGGAAACCAGTTCAGCTACTTTTGCCTTTTCATTTGCAAATATCCCTCTTCTGTGATGTGATTAGCAACACTGGCTCCTTTGTTTTCTGTGAAAGATAACCACCTAAAGAGAGCCTGTGTAGTTAATGAGGACCTTCTTGTAATGTGCCCAGTAAGACAATAATAAAAGGTCATTGGAGCAAGGGCTGAGGCTTTCGCTCCCCTTGAGAGAAAAATCACACTGTCCCTTTTCTTCCACCAGATTCGGTAATCCCTGTGAATGTCTCATTTCACCCATAATGACGTGGACCCTACGAGCCGGGGTCCGCATCAATCCAGTAAGAGTAGAACTTTTCATTTAATGTGCATAATATGTAATAGCAACCATAATGATAGCTAAAACCAGTATTATGTACAATATAGCTCACATTTGCATGAATTAGCACATTTAACACTCAAGAGCCTTGTGAGATAGGAAATCATATTTTTATTTGCATAATAACGCATGTGTATATAACATGTACTTTATAATATATGATATATATATGTATGTTTAACAATGAAAGTGATCACTCTGATTTCCAAGCCAGTGCTCACATTGTGTCAACTTTATACCATTCACATCTTGGTAAATATTGTTATCTGCTTACCCTTCTTGCATTTCCCACCCATTCATATTTCCACACAATTAGTCATTAGTTATTGGATTATTTTCAGTCTCTCTCTTCCTCCTTCTCTCTCCCCATCAGTTTGTTACTTTAAAATTAATTTTAAATGGGTAAAATATGCACACTGTACAAAATTCTAAAGATTTAAGGGATGTGCTGTGAAAAGCAAGGCTTGCCCTCATATCTGTCTTCCAGCCACATTTGCTCTTCTTGGGAATTTCAAGGTTACCAATTGTTTTTCTTTTTCTTTTCTGAGATGGGTCTTTTATTTATTTATCTTATTAAATTCACTGGAGTGACATTGGTTAATAAGATTATATAGGCTTCAAGTGTACACTTCTATGATAAGTGATCTGTATGTTGCACTGCAGGCCCACCACCCAAAATCAAATAATCTCCTGTCACCAAATACTTGGACCCTTTACCACCTCCCTTTTCTGTCTGGTAACCTCCACACTGTTGTCTGTGTCTGTGTATTTCAGTTCTGTATCCTACATATGAGTGTCACCATATGGTTCTTAGCTAGCTAATACTTTTTCAAGTGCTGAGGTGTGGTTACTAAGTGGAGTGACATAAACCATTCGGCTCAGAGGTTGTAGGAGTCATTGGCAAGAATGTGAAGCAAATTTAAGACTGCTCGGAGAGGAAGGGAAACACCTCTTATTAGAACCCAGGTCATTCTTCATCAATCCACTGTCAGTGCTAACTGACCCGCTGCCTAGTTCTCAAATAAGCTACTAAAAATCCCAAGAAATTAAACAAAGCATGTATAAAAGAACGTATTCAAAACTCAAAAAGGCACATGATTATTGTAAAATACAATGTTTGCTTAATTAATCATTCAATATCCAGGGTATGGGGATGAAGTTAGTATAAATGTACTCAATTTATTTATTATTTATTTTTTAAAGATTTTATTTATTTGTTTTTAGAGAGAGAAGAAGGGCAGGGAGAAAGAGAGGGAGAGAAACATTGATGTGTGGTTGCTTCTTGTGCGCTCCCAACCAGGGACCTGACCCACAACCCAGGCATGTGCCCTGACTCGGAATTGAACCAGCAACCCTTTGGTCTATAGGCTGCGCTCAATCCTCTGAGCCACACCGGCCAGGGCTAAATATGCTCACTTTAAAATTCAGAAGCACAGGAACATATACTGCTCTCGTTCGTGTTTAAGAAAATGAATGGGCCTTAAAACTTTTCATAACAGCTTTCATTTATCAATATGTTAAATTTCTTTTTTATATTTCTTTTATACAATCAATCCAGGTATATTGTTGAAAATTAGAAAAAGGAGTGGCAAAAAAGGGACAAATGTTCATAATATTTTCTTGAACAGCAGGCACCTTGTTATTAAACAGCATGGGCATCGGTCACTCTGAGGGAAATATTAATATTTCTTGTTAGAGGACCAGGAGGGTGGGCCCTGGGAAGATGGAGAATGCGAAGAAAATCTCCATTTTTTTTCTGCCTTTTTATCCCTCCATGATCTCTCCTACCTGTGCCCAGAAGAGACACCCTGGCCCTCAAGTGGAGGCAGAGCAAACAGACAATTTGAACTCTGAGATAAAACCCATCTTCCCAACCAGAAAAACCGGCACAAAGGCCCCAGTGCACTGAAGTGTGTGGATAGAATCGCCATTACTATTTTTTCTCTCTTTTTGTCTCATAGAATCGATACTAGTGTGGGCCCTATTTTTCAGGTTACAAATGTAGCAGTAGAATAGTACAAGAAAATCCTAGACAATTCAATAAAATAAAAGTCGTAGAGATTGGAAAGTAAAAATTAAAACTGTCCACAGTTGACATGATTTTCCTGTAGGGAATCTCAAGGAATCCATAAAAAATAATCTTGGAGATAGTGAGTGGCATTGGCAAGGCCGTGAGCCACCATGCCAGTACACAGAAGTCAATTTTCCTCCTGTCCACCAGCACCGAACAGTTGGAGATACTTTCTGCATAAAGTACTGTAAATGTACCATAGTACCAGAGACATATGAAATATGTCACATACAAATGCAAGAAAACATACTGAATAAGATTCATATTTCTTTTTCTTGTCTTCTTTTTTTTTAAATGCCTGTAGCAGCAGGTCAAAATTGCCAAGGCTGCTTCAAACCCCCTGAAATCACTCCCCTGGGTGCAAGCCTATATGAAAATCTTAACTCTTAATGTCCAGGCCTAAAATTATTGACCTTTCAGTCCTATTGTGATCCCGAAAACTGCATGCCAGCTACAACTTCATTTCTGCCAGATCTTGCTTCCAATCATTTTCACCTTCGCTGTGAATGTTTTCGTGGGCCTGTTGCCCAGCCCATTCTATTATTTCTAAGGCCACTCCTGTTTTTATGTGCCTTGGATTATTAACTGGTTAATGCTGATCAGCTTTTTAGTAAATTTGTATTCATTTTATTTCTTCCAGAAAACATTTTGCACACTGACAGACCTTTTCTGGTTTCACATTATTATCTCTTGGTCTCTATTTTATTTCTATAGATCTCTGTTCATATTGTTCAAGATTGTTGCACCAGACACTCATTAAAGATGGCAACAAAGACTTCGTTGTAGACTATTGCAGCTGAGGAGAGAGAATGAACTCAACTTTGCTGAAGGAGAAAGCAGGGGGATTTTTAAGCCCTGGAGTGGGCTCGTGGAAAAGCACTGCAGTCTGTCAGGGAAGAGGTTGATGAGTGTGATAGGTGTGCATGTGTTTGCTAACTGATGCTTATTGCAGTGAGGCTGCTATCCCTCCAGAGCTGGGAGATAGGGATGCTGTATGTCTTCACAGTTACATTTTAGAGGGATGGTTCCCATGTCCTTGAGAAAGACTTTTCCTGGGTTGCAAGAATATTTACAACTCACAGGGGCAGAGAAAGAACTTATGACAGCAAGAGCAATTCTCTGAAGTTTAATGGTCTACGAAAAGGGAGGTCAGAGGATATAATGGGGAAGAAACCTGTGTAAAGGTTAGTCAAGTTGAGGGGGAACATTAAGGCTATTTTGGTCAATATCAAGGCTAAATGACTGGGCATAAATAATCATATTGATATAGTAGTTCACAGATGTATAGTTAAGTATACAGATAATGCACACCGTAAAATCTTTGTCCCATAGCTTTCTCTTTTTTTGTCTGATCTTAATATAGCCAAAAATGTAATGGAGAAAAAAAAATATCGTGCTTCTTTTTTTATTGTTGTTCAACTACAGTTGTCCCACTCCCCCCCACCACTTTCCCCCGCCCCACCCACCCCCTCTTCCTATCTCAATCCTATCCTCCCCTATTGTCTTTGTCCATTGGTCCTTTATACTCGTTCCTTGATGACCCATTCCCTTCTAGTCCCCATTATCCCCCTCCCCCACTATTCTGCTTACTGTAAGTTTGTTCTTTATTTCAATGTTTCTGGTTATATTTTGCTTGCTTGTTTGTCTTGTTGATTAGGTTACACTTATAGGTGAGATCATATGGTATTTGTCTCTCACTGCCTGCCTTATTTCCCTTTGCATAATGCTCTCCAGATCCCTCCATGATGTCACAAAGGGTAGGAGCTCCTTCTTTCTGCTGCGTAGTATTCCATTGTGCAAACGCACTACAGTTTTTTGATTCACTCATTTATTGATGGGCACTTAGGCTGTTTCCGGCACTTGGCTATTGTAAATGCACTATGAACATTGGGGTGCATAGGATGTGCTTATTAGGAAGCTTATCTTTATCCCTTTTCCAGTTAATGTATTAGAATGCAGTATACTTTTTATATAAAGCTGTGATTTAATTGAATAATCACAGGGGCTTCAGTTTGTGATAGTTTATAAATTTAGTTCCCTTGCTCTGCTCTGAGAAACTGCTTGATAAAGAGCATTTATCTTAATCCTTCAGTTAAATAATCACATTTGTACAGTCCTAAGTCCTGCGTCCTGTCAAAGGTCTGCCCCATTTGTCTGTTTTCATACATGTACTCTTGGGTGTACGTGGATGCGTAGGCAAAGAATTCCAGGATCATATGGCAACCCTATGTTTAACTTGTTTTTCCTTGTTACTGCATTTATTGGGGTGGCACTGGCTAATGAAATTACACAGGTTTCAGGTGCACAACTAACTGTGTGTCATGTGCACACTGAGGAACCGTCAAATGGTTTTTCAAAGCGACTTCATTTTCTGTTCTGACCAGGCATGCACGAGCACTCCAGTTTCTCCGTATCCTCACCAATACTTGTTTCTGTTTGTGTTGGGATTATAGTGGTCCAGTGGATGTGATGTGGTGCCACATTGGGTTTGGGTTTGCATTCACCTAATGACTAAGGGTGTTGGACATCTTTTTATGTGATTATTGGCCATTTGTATGTCTTCTTTGGAGAAATATGTGTTCATATTATTTGCTCATTGTTGATTTTGAACAATTTTGTTAATTCTTCTTACATAGTTAGCAGATTTCACCAGGAAACCATCTTGTCCTTGGCTTTTGCATGTGTGTGCGAGGGGGGAAGATTTTTGATTACCAATTTAAGTTTTCTACATGGTATCAGTAAATTTAGATTTTCATTTTCTTATAGACTCATTTTAGCAATTAAGTGTCTATACAATTTTTTTCTCTTCATCTAGGTTATTTGTTTATTGCTATGCACTTATTTTTAGTATTCTCATTATATATTTATAATTTATATGAAAAATTATATGTACTATAGTATGTCATAATTCAATTTATGTATGGTCATTACTAATGCCCTTTATTTTTAATTTTAGAAATTTGAGTTTTCTCTCTTTTGTTGTTCATGCTCACTAATGATTTGTCAGTTTTTTCCAGCATTGGAGTTCTGAATTTCTCTATTGTTTTCCTAGTCACCAGTTAATTTATTTCTGATTTAATATTTATAATTACTTTTTCTTACTTTGGTTTTAGTATTCTCTTTCTTCTAGTTCTTTTAAGGTAGAAGATTAGGTTATTAGCTCAAAAATCTTTTGATATAAGCATTCATAGCTGCAAATTTCTCTATGTACCCTGCTTAGCTTTATCCCATAAATTCTAATGTATTTCCTCTATATTTTCACTCACCTTAAAGTATTTTCTTTCTGTTTCTCAGACTAGATAATCTCAATTAATCTATCTTACCTTCACTACGGATTCATTTTTCTGCCTGCTCACATTTGTTATTGAGCCTCTCTAGTAATTTCTTTTCATTACAATCCCTGTGAATTTCAACTTCAGAATTTTCACTTGATCCTTTTTTTAAAATAATTTTGTCCCCTATGTTTATATTCTCCATTTGGTAATACAGTGTTTTTATATTCTTCTTCACCTCATTTGCCACATTTAAAGTAGCTGTTTTAAGATGTGTATCTACTATGTCCATCATCCAGGCTTTCTGAAGGAGTTTGTATTGATAATTTCCCCCCTTCTCTATACAGACCATACTTTTTTTCAATTTTAAATTTGTCTCTTAATGTATTGTTGGAAACTGGACAGTGCTTTAAGGAAGAAGATTTTTGGTGGTTCTGACATACTCCACCATTTTCACTGGTGTCAGTATGTCAGTACTCCTTTTATTTTTATGATATTATCAGGGTTTTTTTTTTCTGTTTCTTTTTTGGATTGTCTGTTAAACAGAAATGCTAGGCGTTACCTCCTGGGTTGTCATGAGGATAGGCTGACAACATACTCAGAAGTTTGTTTTTATGTCCAATAAATATGATTCTTTTTATTTTTTCATTTTGAAGTTTTATTTTTTACTTCTTTTTATTTTATTTAGTGACAGTAGATACATTTGAAGAGAGTTTAAGATTGTCTTCTTACAAAGTAATTGATAAAGGAACATGCATTAAAATATAATCTATACAGATACTAATATATTCTATCATATCCCTACAAAGTTAGTTATAATCATCTATGTAAATGTTTCCAGAATAGTTTAAAATCATATTAGACACTGAAAGATCCTCATCTTTGTCCCTAGATTTATTTTATACAAATAGCCATAAGTGGTATGAGGTCCTAGGTAGTCATCATGTAACCATTCAAATATGGTGCATGTAAGTCTATTAGTTGTTGCATATAAATAATTTATGGAAAAACAGAGACTCCTTCCAATGGAAGTTTTAAGTTTCCTTTCTAATCTCTTGCACATCACTATCCACAGATAATTCTTGTTCTTTCCACAAACCATACACATGTTCATCATGTTACCATGTCCCAGGGTAAATATCAAATACTCAGTACGATGAACAAAGGTTTGTATACAAATTGGTTGTGCCTCTCATCTCAATGTGTGGTACATTTAACAGAAGATACTGGCCTTTAGATGTTCTATTGGAAAATATAACTCCCCCCAAAAAGAATTCACAGCAGAAAATTATGATATAGACACTAAAAAGAAACAAAGGATTATCCAAGAAAACATTATTCTGGACTCCTTTTTTCTCCCCTTTTTCCTTTTCTAGTGTTTTTGACTAAAAGCAAGTTTTAAACATGATAGTTATACCTTTAACTCTGGTGCATACTAAACAATATGCACTTCCTTTCATTTTTTCTTTAAACATTTGGCTCTAATATTTGGTTTAATTGGAGAAGAGCTATGTTTTCCGACGATAAGAATTGTGTGTGCGCACACATGTTTGTAGATGTGAGAGCTCGTCCTAATTAGATTTCCTGGTTTAATGATTGCTTCAACAAAAATATACTTCTTTACCATGCTAGGTAAGCCAAATATAACTTGTGCCCCTTGAAATATAAGGGCCCATATAGTTATTGTAGTTTTGGTGTTATCAAGGAAGAGACACCATCCAACACTTCAAATAAAAAATAATGAATTCATGTTGTTTTCAAATGAAAGAGATGTTGAACGAAAGGAATAATCCTTCTGAAACATCAAACTGATAATCTCTATATAGGGTTAGGGGAATGAATGAGGAATGCAGAGAATTATAGGACTTCAGAAGTGGCAGTTTTTTCAGGTGTGAGTTCTTGACCTTTAACAACAGAATTGGTGGCTGCATCATAGCTGTCTGTGGCTGACCATAAGGTGGGGCTGTGTCCAATTTCCTGGCCTTCAGAACCTTGTGTTTGAATGAGAAGTTGGTATTAATCAGTTCCGATGGGTTTATCAGTTCTGATGTTCATACATTCTTACGAATTTTACATATGGCCAATGAAAAATTGGTTTTTTTCTTTCTTGAATTTGAAGTATAAAAATTGTGTAGTTTGACATATAGAAACAGTTTAGCCTCTCAATTAATAAAATAAAAAAATGCCCTCATGCTTTTATTT
Organism: Tonatia bakeri; assembly: GCA_004024845.1. NCBI lineage: Eukaryota > Metazoa > Chordata > Mammalia > Chiroptera > Phyllostomidae > Tonatia > Tonatia bakeri. The sequence continues at coordinate 138,646 of PVIA01000938.1, read as the reverse complement.
GGCATCTGTGGATTAGGAGACTGAGGTATAATTAATTTAACATATTGTGAATTTACTAACTAGAAGAACTATTTTTAAATGGATCCAGTAACACCTCTTAGGCATGTTTTTGCTTTCTGGGGGTTCAGTTAACCCCCAGTCAACCGCAGTCCAAAATTATTAAATGGAAAGTTTCAGAAATAAATAATTTCTGTACTTGTATTTGAAATCGTGCACCATTCTGAGTGGTATGGTGAACCTTGAGCCATCCTGTTCCATCCCACCCGCTACATGAGTCATCGTTTTGTCGAGTGTCTCCGCTCTGTAGATGGTCCTCACTTCTTAGTCCCTTAGCACCCATAGTTATGAGATCGACTGTCACAGTACCACAGTTCCTCTGTTCTAGTCGCCCTTGTTTTACTTGATAATGGCCCCAAGGTGCAAGGGTAGTGATGCTGGCAGTTTCGATACACCAAAGAGAAGCCATAATGTGCTTCCTTTATGTGAAAAGTTGAAAGTTCTCCACAAGAAAAATTGTATGCTGAGTTTGCTGAGAGCTACAGTAAGAACAAATATTCCATCTGTGATATTATGAAGAAGGCAAAAGAAAAGTGTACCAGTTTCTCTGTAGCATTTCAAATTGAGAAGTTATAGCCACACTTCATGGTAAGTGCATAGTTAAGATGGAGAAAGCATTACATTTACAGGTGGAAATTTTTCAAAAATTACATTTTTAAGAGATAGAGCACATTCACATAACATCTATTACAGTATATTTGTAATTTGTTACGTTTGTTCTATTTAATTATTAGTGTTATTGTTAATTCTTTACTGTACTTTATTTATAAATTAAACTTTGTAATAGATATGTATGTATAGGCAAAACCATAGTGTATATAGGGTTGGGTACTGTCTGTGGTTTCAGACATCCACTGGTGGCCTTGGAAGGTATGCCCTGTGGATAAAGGGGGGACAGGGCCACTGTATTTCATTATTAGTAGCTCAGCACTCAGGGCAGTATTTTTACCTAGTTCTGTTAAGTTCAGAGCTATTCCTGAAGGATCCGAGCTGACTGTGGGATATGTCCAGTATTAGGAGAACCGTTTCTCTGCTCAAAAATGTCTTCCCTTGTCACTTACTAGCTGTTTTCAAACTTTGTTTTAAGGATTACATTTATTTTTAGAGATAGGAAAAGGGATGAAGAAAGAGAGGGAGAGAAACATCAGTGTTCGAGAGAGATACCTATCAGTTGCCTCTCATACTCCCCCCACTGGGGACCTGGCCCACAATCCAGGTATGTGCCCTGACTGGGAATGGAACTGGCAACCTTTTGGGTCACATGCCAGCACTCAATCCACTGAGCCACAGCAGCCAGGGCAATTCTCCAACTTTTAAGAATACCTAGCAAGGTTAAATGCACCAAATTACAATTGTTGTCAACTTAATTTTGCAGTCTGTTATGTTGGCTTAGCAAGTCAAGAGCATGGGAAGAGAATTTATAAAGGAAAATTTTTAGCTGTTTTCCTGGGGGGTAGTATAGCTCCATGTAGCTATCTAAAGAAAATATATACTAAAATGACTAGAATCAGCATTCGAATGTTCCCAAAGCCGCAATATGGTATGGTTTTATCTAATAAAGACAGTCATCATCGATGTAAACAGGCATCAAATTTAAAATCTTAGTGTATTATAAGAAATATTTTTGCAAGTGCTTGTTCTTTTTTAATTTTTAGTTTATTCTATAAAATTTTGGGTGGATGAGTCTTTGGGATTGCAGACAACAGCCAAAATTTTATTCAAACTCCAATATACTTCAAGTACAATAGCAATAGTATTATTCCAGTTACTTCTAGCAACTATTTGAAAATGGTTTCTGCTTGCAACTGCATTTTGAGTTACATATCAAGAAGCCAGAAGCATTGAGCAATATTTAGAATTTAATCACAAGAAAAGCACTCCGCATCAAAAGTGGTGTGATACAGCTAAAACAGGTCTTGGGAAAATGGGAAACCTTGAATACAATTGTCAGAAAACAAGACCGAGTGGAAACAAATGAACTCCCACAACCACATGTGGTTGGTCGGGGCATGAATAATGTATGACTCCCCCTTTCTCATAATGGCCAGAGAGAGAGAGTAGGGAGGGTTTCCAATAAGCGAAGTAAGTAGTTATAGCAAAATCTATATTTTCTTTTTCAAATAACTATCTCAGTGGACCTCAATCTTGAATATATACACAAGTCACCTGCAGAGGTGATTGAAATGTAGATTTCTCAGCTCTTTTGTCTGAAGGTACTGAATCTGTTGGTTTAGGTTTGATCTGTAATACTGCATTTTAGCGAGCAACCTAGGTGATTTGGACACAGATTTTAAAAATGATCTCCACTTGTGTGGCAATGTATATCCATTGACTATTATTTCTGCGATGGTCTAAATGGGGAAAAGTAGCAGTTGGAATAGTCAGCAATGTTTTTCATCATAAAGCGAGATACACATTTTGATGTAGTCCTATGTTAGGTATTTTTAGGTCGAAACTGCTTATTGCCTAGTTTTCTGTGTTTGTGTTTTTGAATTCTCAGGATTTAGGTGAGGCACATTTAGCAGAATTTTCAGAATTAGTATGCCATTTTGTATCCTATCTAGACAACCCGAGAATGAAGTATTAAATAACAGACATTTTTACCACCCCTTTTCCAACAATTGTTAACATAAAGGATTAACAACAGATCCATCCTGTCTTTGAACTTGTATCTAAATTTCATCCAAATTGACATTTATTGACTCATCAAGTAATATTTCTCAAGATAAGAGGTGCAATCACTTTGAATTGTTATCTCAAGGATAATGTTAGCAGGAAGGATGAACATGTTCTCATTAAACCAGAATGCAAAGTGAGTTTGTTAGTTTGAAAGTAAAAACTCTTACAGACATTTATTTGAGAAAAAATGACATTTTGGAAAGATTTAATTTTATCTCTAAAGCCCAAAGGACAAATAATTGAGCTCAGTTCTAAAGGGCTTCGTTCCACATAAACAACTAACGTTATCAGAGGTTGAAAATTTTATCCTTAAAATAGCATTATACAATACGAGTGTAGCTCTCAAGCTAGAGGCATGTAATTAAATAGTAGATTGGAAATTATTAATAGCTTCCTATTTATCTGGAAGCCCTCATTTCTTTAAATCTCAACCTCACTTCTGTAAGAAGTTTTCCCACAACAATGTAACTAAAACACTGTTTGTCGGAATATAAATGATGTGTCTTCCTTGTGGTATAGTTTTGGCTTAAAAACTTACAGTGCAATAGACTTTTGGAAGTATTCCACTTGAAAATGTATAATGTTTAGGAGATTATGAATTCTTAGTAATACAAGCTGAAGTAGAGGAATTTGTTTTTATTTATCTGATGAGTTCAACATTGACTTTCTTTGACTATGAAATAAAGGTCTAGGGTTACTTTTCCATCGTAAAGAGACCATTATAGAGGAGCTTGACCGACTCCACAATACTCCGCAGTCTGTAGAGATTCCTACTGGGTCTTAAACCTCCCTGCACTAACTCTGCACCCTCTCCCGAGCCGCCACCTGGCAATCCAAGCTTCCATTTATCAAGCTTGGACTCCTTTCTTTCCAAATACTCAAATCAAATTGATTTCTTACAGCGAAGACTTGGCTGGTTTTTATGAGATAATATTGACTTTCGAAAGTGATTTTCTCTTCTGTTTGTTTTGGAACCCTTAGTACACCATCCTCGAGCCATCCTAACCGGGGTTTTCCCCGTAGTGGAACTCTCGGGTCCCATCTGTGGCAAATGCTCTCACCTGTGGTTGTTCCCCTGGCCAAAGATAAGTTGACTGTAGTTTTAGACTCAAACTAATGGGGTTGACTAATCTGTTTGCTGCAGGTGATAAACCGAAGGAAACAGTGCCGACAGAAAGATACCAGCACGGATGAGGAGAAGCCGAGGTGCCCTGCAGTCCAGCCTGAGCTGTTGCTCTTCTCCGGTAATAGAGCAGGGGGATGCACTAATAACACAGCAAACCGCCGTTGATCTCCGAATGTATTACAGAGCTTTAGCTCACCACACACCCTGCAAAGTAGATCGGATAACATTCATCGCCGCTTCTCAAGGTGGATTAGTATTTACACATGAATTAACAATTAGAATTGGAGGCAGAGGAATTGAGTCTGACGGGCGCTTTCCGAGGACGACTTAATAGAAAAGCTTTGCTGCACCGTTCTTACTCATCCAGAAACACTGAGCAACATGAAGCATAGCATCCAAAGCTCTCCTCCTCTCCAATTAAAGTGTTGGCCCATTTAGGCCTGACTCATTTTTTTAAAAAGGCTCAAACTGGCCTTATGCATTTTACATCGGGTATCATAGCACAGGAAACCAGGTACACGTGCTGCCAGCCATGGGAAGAAATGCAAGTCTCAGAAGTTGAATAGATGCTTATCTGTAATCCATGCCTGAAAATAAATAAGCAGAAATAAAACATCGCAAATTATATAAAAAAACAGGTCACAATTCAGCCTGCTACCAATTAGACTTTACCAATTACACCAAAAATACGTTTCAGATATAAACTTGGGAATTTAATGTATTCTTACGTGGCTGGAATGGGCGGTGCATCTATGATTATTAAGACTTCTTAATGTAGCAACAGTAGATTTATTTCTTTAGTCCTGTCCTACCTATAAGTTGATACCTGGTTTCAAGGCAGAGATTTTTCCAAAGAAAAGATGCTGGACTCATAGAGTTGGGCTTAAAAGTGGCTCTGTTAACTCATCAAGTGACCTGGAACAAATGCCATGTGGGTTTTTAAAAACTCACGCTCAGCTGCCTACTTCCTCATGTTTTCATCTTGCGCATAGCAAATTAAGGGCAACACCATGTATCTTACTTGTTACTATCCTCATATATCCAATCGGTGGGTACTTAGCCTCATGCGTAATAAATAGAAGATACACATGCACATAATTTATTCAGTGTTCCTCTGTCCTCCCTGCTCCACAGCAATTTAATTTCCCCAAATAGGAAAACATAGGTTCTTCTGTTTCATTAAATTTATGGCATCTTCATGCCCTGGCTGGTATAGCTCAGTGGATTCAGCACGGGCTGTGAACCAAAGGGTCGCCAGTTCGATTCCTAGTCAGGGCATATGCCTGAGTTGGGGACCAGATCCCCAGTGGGGGTGTCCGAGAGACAACCACACATTGATGTTTGTCTCCCTCTCTTTCTCCCTCCCTCCCCTCTCTAAAAGTAAATAAATAAAATCTTTTGAAAAATGTATGGCATCTTCAAATTAAGATATTTTTGTTTCCCTAATAGTCACCCCGTTTCACCCAAATAACATCTACCTGGAAGGTGCCGAATGAGCTAATAATCTGTATTTTTTGTCATTTAAACAATTATAGAGCAGTATACTGTTTTGTGGAAATGAAGTTTTCCATTAAGTAGTGTAATAACAATCTTATACTCAGAGGACATTTTATTCCTCTGAATCTTAAGATGGTGAGAAAACTCTTAAATCAAGCCACAGGTGGATGGTGAAAATGATATATGAATATTTAAAAGAAATACCTTTAGGGAGAATAAATCATATATAATATGAGGATTAATAAACACCATGTCATATATTGATACAAAATATATTTACAATAACACTGGCATAAATGCTATGGAACTGCTGATGAGGATATGATCAATAATGACATCAACTCCATGTCTGTCATGTGTCAAACACTGTGCTAGATTCTCAATGTATCTGATTTGATGCTCACAACCGTCCCATGAGTTGGGCATTGCGCCATTTTTAAAGATGAGAAAGCAATTCTGTTAAGGTTATCTGATTTATATTACACCTCTAATAGGTAGACGAGTTTAGGGATAAAAGGCATGTCTGTCTAACTCTATTGGATATTCTGTTTCCCCTGAGCCGTGTGTGCATCTGTTGACAGAAGAGTCTTGTCTGACTTAGCTCCGGGAAGAAAGGGGAGAGTGCTGACAACTGTCACAATCCCAGAACCTAACATCCTATCCGGATGGTGTGGATGTAGTCACCATTTTTTGCTGTTGAATGAATGAGTAACTGAATGCAGCATTTTGTCTCTTGCATCTAGCATAGGGCCTTGTATATCTCAAATGATTTAAATAACTGTGCACTGAAATTTTAATTATGAGAATAAGCTCTTAATTCAGAACATCAGTTGTCAGGATATGGGTAGAAGTCATATGACAGTATGCAAGGAAAGCCTACTGATCAAATCCTGGCCCCCACTCCTGCCCATTGCAGACATGTCCCTCCACCAACTATGACAGATGGAAGTGTCAGGCAGAACCTGGGAACACAATGACAAGGATATTTCTATGACACATATCTCAGTAATTAATAATCATAAATTCTCCCCTGGACTTATGAGAAATCCCATTTTATTCTGCTGTGGATGTTATGCAATAATGATGTTTATATTGATGTTTTCCATTTATCATATATTTCATAATTATGTACTGATAAAAGCTTAAGTGCAGCTCATACTGAAATACTTTCCTATCAATAGCTGGCATATTTTACATTTTTAATAGTGTGATGTTTAGTAAAAATGTGCCAGAGGACCTAAATTAATTCGAGTAGAATTGATCTGCAGGCAACCACCAACTTAGAGGCACAGCGAGTATTTCTGCCGGCTCTCCTTTTCGGTTTTGTGAGATCGTTACTTAGGGCAAAGCCTTACAATAAAAATTAATTTTGAATTATATGCCATAAAATGGATATTATTTTCAGCATATTTTATAGAATAGTCATCAACTTCTAAATCATCACAAAATGAATTTCAGAGATAATGAGAGTATATGATTTTTTAAAATGTATTCATGTTATGGAAAATTCACAAGACATATGGCATATTGATTTAAATGTTTCAAATTTTAATATTTAACTTCAACTTTTATTGAGTTCTATGTTGCAGAAAGTGCAGAGTGATAAAAATTTGATCAGACATAAAGTTCCTGCTTTCAAAAAATCTCAGTCTATCTTGGCAACCACATATAAATGCATTACAGGAGTATCAGGACAGAGTTATAATAGTAGGTGCTATAAGGAGACTGAGTTATCTGCCCCGGTTCTAAGTTATCTTGCAATTTATTAATAATAATATTATCAGCATTAAGATTATTCAGACATTTAATATAATGTCCTGTGCTGCTGCTTCATTTTTCTCATTGCTTCATTTGTAGTCTCTGTTTTTTCATGTTGTCCAAACTCATTATTTCCCCATCATTATCTCTTTCCTGACCTCCCTTTCCTTTCCTGTCTCCTGTATTTCTTACTCTTCTTTAGCATTTTTATTCTTGCTCTGTTTCATTTGCAAGAAAATCATCGCTTCCGCAGACTCGCTATCATTACACAAAATGATCATCTCCAAAATACATGTAACAGAATAATATAAAAACAACAACTAAGATTAAGGGACTTGCCATGTAGCAGACACAAGGCTAAGTGCTTTGCACATTTTGTCTGATTTCAGCCTCCCTTAGACAGAAGTGGCTGTCTACATTTTTCAGATGCTGAGACAGAAACACAGATTGCCACCTGTAACGTGCCAGACTGTGCTCTGCGCGCGCCTAGAGAATGCCATTCATGTAGACTGCTTACAATAATGTGGCCCTGGCTGCCCTTCAGTTCACCTTCCCGGGCAGGCGTCATCAACAACTGCCCTTATGAAGCAGCTCCACGCGAGCTGGGGCAGTCTGTGAGACGAGGTCGGCCCGCATTCAGATCCTGGCTCCACCTGTTGTAGCGTGTGGCCCGCAGGCACGGAAGGTTAAACAACCTGCCCCAGGTTCTTCATCTGTAGGAGGAGGTGATGGTAGCAGCTACTTCAATAGGCTTGTTGGGAATATAAAGGTTTAATATGAGTTAAGCACACACCCAAATATCTCACATAGGAAACACTTCACATTTTCCAACAGTTGGCTTGCCGTGCAGGTTGGAGAGGCGCCCTGGTCTGTGGCATTTGTGGGTTCCCAGGGTGTATGCAATCCTGCAATGGCCAGCTGCAAGCTCCAGTATGGCACCATCAAACACAGAGTGGGAGAGAATTGTGCAGTGGCACTGGGAGCGCAGATCTCCACTGTGCAGACGCGATCGATGTAAACAACCTCAGGAGTGTTGTGACAATGCAGTGAAGTGATTAGGATGCGATCAATTTTGATAGTTTCTACCTTTGTTTGTAACATAATTGTTCAATTGTATTTCTTAAAATAATGTTTATGTTTCACAACCAGGTCACACATTTCCTGATTATGTGGTCATTGGCAAGGCTATACAGGTCAGCTTCAACAAACCACTGAGTGGTATTATATACGTTTTTCTTTAGAAAAATGAATAAAATCAGATACAGTTTCAAAATGCTTCTCCATAGAGCCCTCCCTATTACTTGTATATTAACATGCCTTATTTTTTAATATATTTTATTGATTATGCTATTACAGTTGTCCCATTTTTTTCTCCCTTTTATTCCCCTCTGCTCTGTACCTGCCCCACCACCATCATTCCTCCAGCTTAGTTCATGTCCATGGGTCATACATACAAGTTCTTTGGCTTTTCCCTTTTTCATACTCCCCCTGTCTATTGTGTACCTATTCTTAACCCCCCCCCCGTCTATTTTGTACCTACCATTTATGCTTCTTATTCCCTGTAATTTTTCTCCCATTCTTCCCCTCCCTGCTGATAACCCTTCATGTGATTTCAATTTCTGTGATTCTGTTCCTGTTTGTTTGCTTAGTTCATTTTTGTTTTTGATTTTAACATGTTTTAAACCAGACAAAGAGTGGTTTTCACCTTTGGTCTATGGGGTGATCAGTGACTTATGTAAGTTACTTTAACCAACCTTAGGATGGAAGACTAAAGCATTATAATAGCAGAACTTTGATAAATGTTTTATAACTAATTAGTGGGAAATTCTACATTTAAACTGTTTCCCTTACTTTGAGGGCTGTGATGTTTTATATATCCCATGCCACCTTTTGAAATAAGAATGAGAACAGGAATATGTATTTGTATGCAGGAGTTGTCTGAAACACTCAGCTAACTGCTGAGTTACAGTATAATCCAATATGAAACAGCCTATTACTTATCGGAGATCTGGGAAGTCACAAGCATAGTCTAAACTGCAGCAATTTTAAAGTTAAGGTACTGGTAATTTAGGTGGACTTGTTAATTTTCAGAAAACATACTGAACTATTTTGGAAAGTAGTTGAACAATTGAAGGACATGAGACAGCTAATCGTTGAACTGTTTCTCTCCCCAAGTTTAATATAATTTGAAAGAGTAAATAGCTTTCCCTATTTGCCAACCTATGGCATTCCCTTCCTTGCTTATAAAGTGTTGTATTTTTAAGAACATTGTATTATTTAAAGTTAAGCTAAATAAACAAAGCTTACCTAACATATTTGCCAAATATCTTTTTTTTTCAATTCCCTGTGGGGTCGAAAGTAGGGTTCCCAGGGACGCTAGCTCTGAGATGGAATTTAGTATGCAGGATGTTTATACTAAAGAATAACACGGAGCCGACCCCTATGGGAGGGAAGCAGGACCAGGACGGACAGCAGGGTGCACTTGTCATAGGAGCCGTGGCCCACCCACACAGCAAGCTCCTTCAGAGTTGTCCCCAAAAAGGCCAAGTTCAGTCTTTTCTAGTCCCACATTGATCTTTCATGGTATGTGTGGTGCATGGGACCGATTCTCTATAGCAAAGGAAATCCCTGAAGGGGCTGAGAGGTGAAAGATGCTGCTATACAGGACCCTCAGGAGCAAGACCTATGGGTCCTTAAATGGGGAGGAGCGTGGCTCTGGGTGGTGCAGTATCATGTCCATCATCTGTCATCATAGTCCGGAGCCTTACACTGGCTTTGGGGACACTTTAACCCAACTGCAGCTTTCATGGCCACATGTATTTTCTACCCTCTTCTAACAGGTATTTCTCTCTCCTGTTACTCTTCTTTTTACTTCGTCTTTGTTTCCCCTATCTTGTCTTTTTCATTTCTTGACCAACTTTTCCTCATTTCATTTCTTGACCAAATACTAATCTCAAGATACCGGCCTGACATGTCTGCCCCATTTCAATTTCTGAATCATCAGCATCAAATAACATTCCGCATTTTCACAGATAGACTCAATTGCAAACAGTTGCAAAACACCTTTTCCCTACAAAAGGTGTTTTATCAAGGATCTAGCAATACAATCTAATTTGCATTTTCTTATAAAATTTTTTTGAATGTACCAAGTGTCACAAATGATAGAGTGCTTTTAAGGCTGATTCATCGATTGTATGATTGGGAAATTTGGTTATTGTACCTCATAAAATATTACCAATATAATAGCTGTTTTATACTCTGTATTGAGAAGGATTATACAACTATTGTCAGTTAAGTTTAGATTATAAATCATCCTCAGGAAAAATAAGGCATTGTCTTACGGTATCATAAACAGCCCTCAGAATAGTACTAGACTCATAGGAATACTTCCAACGACCCTCTGTTAAATTTATCAAGCTTCTGTGAGGACTAAGAAGCGACACGCAGCTGAGACTCTCCAGGTTCACATGAACGGGCTCCCAAGCTGCAGAAACTCTCAGGAGGCTTTCTGATTGTTTTCCAACAGTCCATGCAAATCAGAAAGTATCACCTGCTGGGCTACCTTGTCAGTAGTTTGGAGTGAGATTTCTCAAAGAGAGAGTGTCAAAATGCATTTCATAAAGATTAGTGCAGAATCTTTTCAGTAGAAATGGTAGAAACAGACTTGCTTTCCGGGGAATGCTGCAGCGACGGCCTTTGCTCATAATGCTGGGGAGGAACTAAATGTCACTTTCCCTGGGGGCGTCCTCGGTGCGTTTCAATAGGCCAGGAAGCTTTCAGGAAGGAAACAGGGCTCTGCAGTGCGTTCAGTCTCCTGACCTCTTTGAACACAGAACAAATCCTGACAAAAGATGAAGAAAAAGAATAAAAAAGGCAAGAATCCTAACAGTTTGTTCAGTTCCAGAGCTGAAAGTGTTCACTATCTTCATTATTTTTCCGACACACCTAGGCTGTGGACCGTTATGAAGTCATTCGGTGTGATGAAAATGCACCCAAAGTGACCTCTCTTCTTAAAATGGAATATAAGAACATATAGAAATGACTCTCCCTGATGGAAAATGTAATATCATTTGTACATAATTCTCTTATGTCATATTTTTTTTAAAAAAACAAGAATCTCCTGTCCTTTCAAATCATTTGATTCTTGCCAGCTCCGTATTTCCTTGATATAATTTATTTGCTTAAGAAACACATGTTTATCTTGTAGTCGATGAATCTTTAATAGTCTTCATGGTCATTGAAGCTGAGCAAGTATATAAGGTGAACTTTTGAATGACTCCAGCTCCTTCTTTTTTAAAAGTGTTTGTAGGGTGGTTTGTGCTTCCAAAATTGTGCTAAGAATTGAAAGCTATTTTCTTTGGGTTCTCTAGCCATGTCTTAAAAGTTTCATATGTATGCTGGAGCTACCACTGAGGGAATATTTTATGAAAAAGAACAAAATGAGGTAAAGAGATTAAAATTAAAATCCTTTCCAAAGTCCTGTGTTGCAATTTCCAATGCAATTTAATATGATAAGCATGCATCTACATTTCAACACTTTCTTCTCTAGAATCTTAAATTACTATCTTTGAGAAAGCTTGGTTGAAAATAATACATTTTTGTTTAAATATATTATGCTTAATATGTTGTGTTAGTCATCTACATTCAAAGGAATTGTTCTTTTGTGGGATAAGTTGTAATTCAGATGATAAATTTTGCATTTCTTATTTTTATAACACCTAAATTATGCATATTTTGTCAATATAATCTATCACATAGTGATATGTAAGACATAATGTTTCAATAGATAGCAAAACAATTATAGGAACATATATATGAGTTCCTATGAGTTCCGTCCAGCTTGATTATACAAGAAACTCACACTCCTTTGAAGAACATTTCTCAATAGCAACTCAATAGTTTACCATTTTGTACTGAATCTGAAAGAGGGTTTTATAGAAATTAAGAAATAAATACATTTTTAATGCTAATTCAATAGATGTTTGATCAAGTTCCTTTAAAATGTATAAGCTACCTTTGGAGAGAGTCAGAATTATAAAAATGAAGAATATATTCAGTTTCTCAAGGTAAACGTGTGAAATACATATAAAGAACAAACAGATCTAATTTGATTATTAATTCTACCCTTTAAAGGGGAACTCCGAAGGCTTGTTAAAAGAGAAATGCATATTCCTTCTCATTGCTGTTGGTTGGGTGTTGGCTATAAATTAAGGATATGAAAGACTCGCTGGAATCGCTGCCGTATGTGCATCCAGTTTTAGAACTCCATTGTTTTTTCTAGCTTGGAAATACTTGAAAGCAGAAATCTGGAGAACCACAAAAATTAGTTTGGTGATGCTTAAGAGTTTCGATTGTTTGAAGATAGCATAAGCAGCCCAGAATTTTCTGGGCATTTTCATCAACTACTCTGAAACCCAGAGGTCCTGCATTACATGTTCAGCGATGACTTTATTGAGGCTTTGCCATATACTAAGCACTGCTGTTGGGTACGGGACAATTTTGGTTTTTGGTTACAAAAAGACCATACTGTGTATTAAAGGAAAAATACATTATCAAAGAATGTTTAACTAGCAGAACCTCTGGACGATGCCAGCAATTACACTTGGAAGCTATACAGTAAAAACAAAAACAAACAAACAAAAATCCCCCAAAACACAAGCAAGGAATTGCAAGGCATTTAATGATGAAGCTGAACTGAAACTTAACTCTCCCAGAGAAGTTGCTGCAAAATGAACACACTTTTGGTTAACGCTGACCATTCCAGTGTAACACAGAGGGATGGAGCTCTTTCTGTAGAAAAGTCAAAGTATGACTAGACCTAGATTCCAAGTTCCAGTTAGGGGGATTATGTATGATATCAGACCCCTGTTTGTATGCTGGATTCCTGTGGCTGTAAATATGGCATTTTTCTTCAAATATAAAGAAAAATAAGTAACCAAATAAAAGTCTTATGAATTCCCAAAATGCAATTTTCTAATAATAATTATTATAGTAATAATAGTAGTGGAAGCTATCATTTATTGAGCACTTACTAGTTTATAGGGCAATAATTAATATTCATAAAAGTACCAAGTGGTAAAAGTGACTCATGCTTAAAAACATATGTGTGATGCAATAGCTTATTTCGAATAGTGCTGGCTTTAGTGCCAAATATTGGCTCCAACATTTATTATCCGTGAAGCTAAGTACATCTTAGTTCTGCTGAGCTTGTTTTCATAACTACTAATGAATACAATACCTGCCTTGCAGGAATTCCATGGTTTTATGGAATTTAACGTAACTGCTCAAAGGAATTTCACATAATGTTAGTAACATTCATCATTAGTATTATTCTGAAAGAAGGACCATGGATTATAGTAGAAGAAAGTGTCCAATATTAACCCAGTTTCACTAGACATGTTTATTGTGGGCCCCTGGCCCTCCAGTGTGACTAAAGGGGCTGAATCCCAGCCCAATGGCTGTTTCAGGGTCCTATGCTTTTGAGTGAAGATGGGTGTGCCACCCAGGTTCCTTGGTGTGTCTTATTGGTGACAGTGCCATGGCCAAACAGGGCTGTAGCCTTAAATTCGTGGGTACAGAACTGCACCGGGGACCCTGGTGGGCAAGTCAGCCACCTGAGTGGGAGCCTAGCCAAGAGACTTCGCACGGTGGTTCTCTCGTTGGTCTTGGAGAATCTGCCCCGAGTTTCCCAGTCTCAGGTTCCTATCCGTATCCCTTAGAGCTCCCACAGTGTACTTCTGTCTGTGGGCAGATGTCAAATTAGTGCTGCTGAGTGGGGCAGGGAACTTTTCACGGGGCTGTCTTGCTGACCTCACCCCTCGCATTAACTTCCTGATTGTTCCTATAACATGCCAAGTACACTCCCATTCAAGTCCTGAAAGTTTTCTCACTTTCTCTTTCTTGTTCCTGAAATACTCCTCTTTAGATATGCATTTGGAGTGTGTCCTCACGTCATTCAGGTCTCTGCCGGAGTGTCACCTTATCCCAGACAACTGCAGGGTCCGTCTCTGAAGGAGCACCCCACCACTTGGGATGCCGCGACTCTGCTTTCACTTCGGATAGCTTACTTATTTTATATCTGTTTGTTGGATTGCTACACACAAAAAATTAAAATTGGTGAGAGTGTGGAAGTTGTGTCTTATTTTCTGCCACATTGTGCACATGGAATGAATGGATTTTTTTTTTTTTGGTGAAGATTGAACAGAATAATCACCGTGACGATATTGCCACCGTGCCATTTGCTCAATTCAAATTGTGTCTTATTTTTTGTTCAGGGCAGGCGTCAGTCTTACAGCTCTTGGGCAAAGTCAACCTCTACCTGTCCCTGTAAATAAAGTTCTTGTAACAAGACTATAGCTATCTGTTCATGTACTGTCCGTGGCTGCTTTCCTGTTACACTCGTGCAATGGGATCATCATGGCAGGGACTATATAGTCTGCAAAGACTGGTATTTATCATGTGCTCCTTTACAGAAAAAAAAGTTGGCTTTTTTTATCCAGCATAAATGAGACATGTGGGTGGACTGAATGAATGAAAATAGTAAAAATGCATGAATTAATGAATGAGTGAACCTCGGGTTTATATGGCTAATGATAATAGCCATCACTCTGCATCTCTGTTTGCATTCTTGGAAGTTAGTTCTATGTGAGTAAGCTTCTCAATTTTAACAAAATGTGCAGTGTTACTCCTTGCACATTGAAAATAAGATGCCTGGAGTAGTTGACTCTAAGGTCCAAAGGTTGAAGATTTGCCAGAAGTCACAGAGCAGGCTGGATGCAAATATAAGGTGAGGGTCAAGGTCTCTTCATATTTAGCCAAAGCATTGGACAAATGGATATTCGGGTGTCACTCACCAAGAAAAACAATCAGCACTTTTCTTAAAAGTCGATTAAAGCCTGCAGCGCTATTATTGTCAAATGTTGGGAATCCCTTTCTCGATTAGTAAAGATGGATGTTTTTAAAGTGAAGCTTAGTTTCTAAATGCTTCCTTTGATGAGGTAAATGTGCCTTCATGGCTGAGTTCCGGTAAGTGAGGGTAATTCTTTGTTTCTTCTTGAGATATTGTACATACTGGTGCTGATTCCCCACCCTCCCTCTGGGTAAACTGACGTTGGAGCACATTTTTTATTCCTAACGAGAAGAATTCCTAAGGAGAAGAAGAGATTTTCCTCCCATTTACTCAAGAACAGATATGACAGTGTCACAGTATCAAGAAATAAGGTTTTTTTTAAGTTGTCAGAGAAGTGGAAAGTATATTTCATTCCCGGATCATCTTTGGTGATTCTGAACAACTGTCATTTTTTTATAATTACCATATTTGTCCTTATTTGCAACATGAGTTACAGTATAATCCTTGGCTCATAGTTGATATCCATTAAATACTTACTGAGAAAATAAATGATTCAGTGAATAGAAAACAGTTTACGGTTAAAAAGAAAAAAGGAAGTGAATTTCACCTACAAAATAGAAACCTACTTTACTGCTGAGCCTTTTGATTGATAAGAAAAGCTGAGAATTTGCAAAATTAAGAGAAGCTTAATAAACCTCACAAACCAAGTGAAATGTGTTTTGTGGAGATGGTGGTGGTTTGTTTCATTTTGAGGTTTTTAAAGGCATTTAGGTGGCGCTAGAGCTTATCCCTGGCTTACTGGGAAAAAGGTCAAGGCATATCTTTGGGGACATACAGAAATTTCCATATTATGATAGCAAAGAAAATATTGAATATTATAGCACACATCCAATATAAAAATTACTCATGTTACTATAAACCTGAAAAACTGTAATTATATCCTCTGTAGTGTTAAATGAGGCCAAAGTAATATATAGAGTGAAAGGGAGGAGGGTTATGTTGGTTAAGTTTCTGGTTGCTAGTGAGAAAAAACCAACTCAAAATAGACTAAGTTGAAAGAACTACAGGTGAGTGGGAGTTTACTACGTTATGGAACTAAAAAGTATGTATTTGTTCTTGCCTTCACAACTGAATGAAACTAGGTGCTCACATAATTTGTCCAAGAATCTCTGATCTTTCCACTGCTCGGACCTGCCTTCCTCTGGGTTGAGTTTATATGCGTGTAGTTCTCTTTATGTGGTAATACCAGGCTACTAGCCTTGCAGCACAGGTGGCAGACACAAGGCCCATGGGCCAACTCCAGCCCTCCACCTTGTTTTATCCAGCCAGGCACCTTGTTTCTCGCTTAACTGTTAAGGAGTAGTTACATTTATACAGTCCTAAAATTACATTTGGCTCTTTGAAGGTAACCTCGAGGCTGATGTGGCCCCCGGTGAACATGAGTTTGACACCCCTGCCTTACAGCTCATTTAGTCAAGGAAAGCATGTGACAATCTCTTGCCCCATGATTCTCTCAGGTGTGAGTGTCTGGCCTAGACAGAGGTAGAGAGGACATCTATTTTGTTTGAGAATGAAAGGCAGTCTCCTCTTAGGAAGGGGATGCATTTTGTGAATGTGATGATTCTTCTGGATATGTGGCATAAATTTTTGTTGGAAGTGTTTAAGACAGCAGTAGTGTAGGCTAGTGTAAGCTATGGTGTTTGGGTGATAGTGGTGTGTCATTGGAGGCTCCGTTGTAACATGTAGTGGGAGAGGTTGATAGTGGGAGAGGCTTCTCATGTAGGGGGTAAATGGTATTTAGTAAAAGTGACATCTGATGCCTCAAAATACACAGCGAGTGAGATGGGAAGAAATCTCAGGAGGAGATGTTAGCCAGATAAAAAAACAGGAAATCCTGTCCCATGTTGAAGAAATAAACTAACGTTTACCTGCCTTAATGGAAAAGTCAGGGAAAGAAAGCTTATAAAGGAGACTTAAAAATAAAAATCTGAAAGGGGGCTCTTCTAGCTTTACAGAATCTCCAGAATACAGATTAGATATATTGATGATCCCAACCTACACTTAAATTACTCTGTTTGACTCGATTTCCTCTGTTCAGACGTGGTATAGATTTTACAAAGGAAAAGCGTATATAGATTTTAGAGATTATCTTCCCCAACCACATAATGTTAGCAATAAAGGGACTAAGAGTACGCAGGGAGTCAAATCGGATTTCTTAGAACACTCACCACCTGCTCAAGACTTGCGCTCTCGGGGCCCGTGAGGATGTCTGTGTGTGTGTATACTTTCTTCTTTTGATTTATTATCTCCTTATATTCTCAATATATTGGTTCTCTACATCATGGCTGCATAATTATAAAGGCATCATTATACAGCTAGAAAATTCAAATAGAAGGGGAGGGAAACTCATATTCCTTCTATGAGTATGCCAGTAGTAATCTGAGATAATTGACCAAAATGTACTAAGCATTTTTATATGTTTACACTGAGGACAAAGAATGAAGGAGATAGGCAAGTTCTCTGATAGAGTTGATAATCTAGAGATTTTGGTAATCAGTCTGAAAAAAAAATAAGCAGGCAATAAATAAAGAAAATAAGATGATGGAGCAGGAATCACTAATTTACATTGTGGATTAGAAGTTGTATCTGAAATGGTCAGTGGAAATGTGAACCATAAGACAAGACTGGGCAGCTCTGGCTGGTCTGGCTCAGTGGACTGAGTGCTGGCCTGTGGACCAAAAGGTGGCTGGTTCAATTCCCAGTTAGGGCACAGGCTTGAGTTTTGGGCCAGGTTCCCAGCTGGGGGCATGTGAGAGGCAACCAATCGATGTTTCTCTCCCTCCCCACTGCCCCGCCCTCCCCACCACCACCGAAAAATATTTTTTTTAAAGAAGAGACCAGGCAGACACAGATCTCCAGAGAGAAGGTCTCAGGCAGTGGGAAACACTGCGACAAAGATGCTAGAAAGGAGCAAGTGTGTGAGAGACTCACAGGGAACAGTTTGGCTGCACCATGTGGAGGGTGGGGCCAGGTCATGTGGTATCTTGTAAACCTTGCTAAGGGGTTTAGATTGCACTAAGTGGAACCATTAGAACATTTGAAACATGGACAGATAATTTTTTTATATCAAAAAACCTGTGTTTCAAGATATTATCATACCCATTTTATGGATTGCAGAAATTGATGCTCAGAAGTGCCTAAATAACTCAGTGCCTAAAACAGGATTCAAGATGAGGTCAATATGACGAAAATGGTCTTTTTTGATTAGACTGGAGAGCCACTCGCTATTGCCACTAACTCAGTTTTTTTGACCTAACTATAGTCATATGATCTGGATGAAAAAAAATTGGAGAATAATTTCACCTTCTTTCCAATGGAGATGAATATATATATTTTCCTTAATCTGCCTTCATACACATTGTTAATGCCTTCTTTATTTTATTATAATGTTCTTTAAATCTTTTTCAAAGCTGAATATCAAAGTTCTTTTATCTTTTTATTTTATTGCATTTGAAAAGCAAGATCCTTTAAAACATTTCTTGTACTAAAGTGAACAATTCAAATAAAATTCAACACTCATTAAAAAAATCACCCTAAATCTGAGGATCAAGAATTAAAAATAATGACTGAGGTTTTTATCACATTTGTTACTTATCACTTTGTTGAGCAACACCTTTTTCCACGGCTGCCTCTTCAGTCATTGTTCTTAAAGTGGTATTATCTATAATTAAGGGGATTGACTGAATTAATATTTTAACACCTTTCAGTAACATCCCTCACGAATAAGTAGTACAAATGTGGTGTGATTACTCTCAGTCTCTTTTCCTTTCCTTCTGTTTGCAATTGCTTTAATTTTCCACGTACATACCTTATCAAAAGACATTGGTTAATTCTGTTGTTTGTCCTTGAAAATCACACAGTATTCTCGGTTGCTGATATTATTTCACAGTTGAAAAGAAAGCACTGGATTGCCATTCTGGTTTTCCCATTCTGGTTATATATAATATACTCATACACATGCTAATTCCAGAAGAAGTGGGAGGTGGCCTGTGAATCGGATAGGCTGTGTTATTGGTCCTGACATCTTTGGCGCATTCGTGGATGATTTGCATAATGCCACAGTGTAAGACGATCCCATTTGCAGGCGGCCAGGAAATGAGAGAAGTGATTGAGTTAAATAATAGGAATAGGATTCACATGCTTCATTATAATTTGGATTGATGTGCAATATCCATATGAAGTCCACTTACATTTCAGCAATTTAAGGAATTCCAGTAAGTCAAAAAAAAGCAATTATAAAGGATGGGGAAGGTGTTGTTTAACAGGTGACTCTGAGAGGAAGGAATTGTTTGAGGAAAAGCAGGATCTGGGTCAGATTTGCCATCCCTCGCAGGGAAATTGAAGGGGTTCTCAGCCTGTCATTTTTAGATATTTTGGCTCTGATTGGAATGGGACATGTCTGACACGCTGTGTTTAGCTCCAGGAACCATCGTTTAAATGATAATTAGATAGAGTGAAATACTAGCAAAGGGAGGGCACCGGATAGTGAAGGAACTCAGTAACAACTTCTATGGTTTAAAAAAAAGGTTTTGGAGAGAGCTCAGTAATCTTCCTGAGTTCAATTCTTAGATCAATCTCTTGGACATCTTAGTGTAGAGAATAGAACAGAATATACGAGCATCTTAGGGCTGCAGGTAACTGACATGCTTAGTTTTCTTCATCGGTGAAGCGGGGAGATGAAATAAGACAATGCATCACACATACCTAACACATGTGCCATGGCCACCGAATGTTAACTCCGAATGTTAACCTGTTAACTCCTACTAGTTTTTTGTTGATTCTTTACATTATAATAATTATTGAAGGAAGTTGGGGACAATAATGCTCAAATACAATAGCCCTAAGAAAAATATATACTCCCCAAAATTATTTTAGCCCTTGAGGTTGCCCACAAACAACACCCACGGCAGTCTCACCCTTTACCGTAACAGGCCATACCCATATCATATTTCATGTTCACTCTGACATGGAAAGTGTTGGGACTCATTTTATAGGGAAGAGAAATGGCGAAGTTATTACGCAGTAACTAGCAGTTGTGTGAGAGATAATTTGGTTGTGAAGGTGGGAGAAACATGGGTTAGAAAGGTGAGTTCTTACCATAATTTCATTTCCGTATTATTATAATATCTAAAGAAGTGCTAAAGGTGACAGATATGACAGGTTTAAGATTCCACTGATGGCATTTGCATTATTCCACTACAGTTTTTAAAAAGTGGTCTTTAGCTCCTTCAGAATCGGGGGGGGGGGAGCGTATAATTCAAGAAAACAATCATGTATTTTGGCAATTATTTAGCCCTCAAAAACAGTTATCTAAGGCATATTCCAATGTAGAAAATCCCTGTAATCAGTAGAATCCATTTCTGATTTGTCAACTTCAACTGAATACATTTATTCTCTTTTACCCCCGCCCCCCCCGCCAGATAGGCCATGGCATGCCAGCCGCATAAATTTAACTGAATGGAAAGGAGGAATGTAACCTACTCATGTCCTATTTTTGTTCAATACTAGGCGCTTCAGATGTGGAATCTGATTCAATAATTGCAACCGAGGAATCAAACGTATAGTGGTACCTACTGGGGTATCCGTGATGCGTGCAGTAAGGATTCAAGCCCAAGGCTGTCTGATTTTAAATTTCGCTGTCTTTCTTTTATATCATGCTGCCATCTAGTCCACTAAAACATTGCCATTTTCATACTTTATCACCCACTGTGTAGTAACATAATTTCCCTGTGGGAAACTGATTGATAAAGTCGTTGAATAGCAAAGATGCAAGTACTGTAGAGGAGGATTACCGCCCTCCTCCAGGAGGGGGCTGGGCGGGGCTTCTGTGAGCCTGTGAACGGGAGTCTGGGTGTGGCCGTGAGCGTGAGTCTCCTGCGCTCAGTGTGCTGTGAGTCTGAAGGGATGGAAGGCTCCGTGAAATTTCTTGAAACAATATCACCAAAACGTCCACTGCTCCAGAGGGCAGCAGCAGGGAAATACCTACAGAGAATTGCAATTAGCACCTTCTAAAATTGTCTAATGAGCACAGAAACCAATTTCGCTAGCAACCAAAATAAGACTTCCATTTTAATCCGTTATCAGTCATCCTATGTTATGAGTATACCCAGCATAGTTTTGAGCGGAGGCAAAACATCAAAAAAATCAACACATTCACGATTCATCGAAACAGCTTCACATGTTTTAACCTTTTCAAAAGTTACTTCTAACATTCACCACCCAGCAACTGCAGCTGAGTGATAAGGAAGGCAGGAAGACACTGGGGAGAAGGAGATTATCAAATAGGAACAGTTAATTTTTGAGTATGTCTCTTAAACTCTCTGGGCAGCGTGGGTTTGAGTTTATAGTTGTATAACTCGATGCCAGAATAAATTTTTTAGAGGAAGGGGTACATTAGTCTCAAATTGTTCTTTTCCTGCTGAGTTGTTTTGTTTTGATGTACTTAAAATTAAGAAACTTTAAGCTGGAGACACTCTGGTCCTCATGCTCTGTCTCCATTTTTTTTGATGGGACTCAAAGGTCAGTGGGACCTCAGGTGCAGATATCATGGCACCCGTGATGGCCAGTTCCCCAGCATACTCTGCTGATCTCCATGCCGTTCTCTGGGGCCTCGCATAGGAGGTTCAGCCCTGGACCGCAGGAATCACAGTGTGGTTTGAAGAGCCAGTCCCGCTGTGTCTAAATGTTCAGAACTTGAGACCTTTGTTTAGCCTGCAGGAAAGAGTTAATCTTCTGGATTCTCTTACTTGCAGAACCTAGGACTACTTTGTGCGGTTGGCTGAGCTTTGAAATTCTAACCCTTTTGGGACTCTTACTTGAAGACCTTGAACAAGTTTTCATAAGGTTCCTCTTGAATTTTTGAGACAACCTAGATTCCTTTGTAGTAGGACTGGACAACCAGATGACTTTGAGGTTGGTGTTTTCTGTTGGGGGAAGAACTTTTGTCAGCCCATTGAGCTGTTGTAGCCTTTTTCTTTTTTCTCACCCTCAACAGCTCCAGAGAATGCTGAGGACAAGTAGAAGGATGGTATTAGGGTTGGCTTGTCTTCCCCAGTCCTTGGCAGGACCAAGTGTCTCTGGACCTCTGGGGCCTCTGTAACCCTCCCCGATAGCTTCTGAGGTAAAGGAGGAGGCTTTTCCAGTAAACAATGATCATTTGCATCTGAAAAAGGACACAGCTGAAAGGCAAAAAGATCCACTATTGGCAAACTTCAGGCCTAATCCCTGCTTTTCATTATCGTGGACACATTTTAAGGACTTCAGTGGGGGCAACCTAATTAGCTCTAAGGTTTTGTTAAGCTAGTTTGCAGTTATCCAGCCAGTAGTGTGGCATGGGGTAGCACAAGGTCCTGGGTGGACATGATGGCACCTTAAGCTCAGTCACTGTTAGGACCTGACTATGCAGCTGTGCAGCTGGATCACATCTCTGTTGCTGATCTGGTTACACGTGGTCTCAAACATCACTATGTACTTGAACACAGTATATCCTCTTGTACATTTGTTATGCCAGTTTCCACATTGTGGCGTTGATCATTTCCGCTGCGTGGCTGTATCACATGGTACAGTACAGGAGCAGGGGTTTGCCGCTCAGGGCTATCTCTATGAAGACAGCTCTTTGTGGCTCCTTCACAACGTCCTCACCACACCTGTCAGGACCTCCCATGGCTCCCGCTTCTCTGGCAGGTGGGGGAGCAGCGTCTTCTGGCAGAGCATCTGCAGGGAGGTGTGCTCAGGACGCACCCTCTCAATGTCACTTGTAGTTTGCATTCCTCCAGGGGAGCCACTAACCACAGTCCTGCAATTACTCCTTTGCTCTGGAGTCTGAAGCTGGACTTCCACCAGCCGTGGGTCCCTTTTGTCTTCCCCTGCACAGAGTGACCTGTGGTCATCGCATGCTCCTGTGTTCCTGCCCCCTTCACGACAGCACTTCTGCACAGCCCACTGGGAGACCCTGCCTGCAGCTGGTCTCAGGCTCTCATGGGGTGGCCAGATTGGTCCTCGTGAGGCACAGCAGTGTGATCGACAAAGGTGATACTAACCAGTCAGATAATTGAGGGGAATCCCTTGCCCAATTTTTCTTTTGATTCAAAACTAAAAGACAGTAGTGGGTCAGGATAATTAATTATTGTTCATTAATGATAGAAGACTGGCTTCTCCTTATTTAGTTTATGAATTCCATTAAAATTGTGACCAGCATTATAATTTATGTCTGGTAACAATAGTCATGTGGATAGCAGTGGATAAAAGAGAAACATATTTCTTTACAGGTGGTCTCTGAAATTTGAGCAGAACATTTCTGTGGAATGTTTACTCAACATACTTTTTACATGGAGATAGACTTTAATGGTGGAAATGAAGACACTGAGCCCATCAGATGGATAGAAATCCAGGCTGCAGGTGACTTGCAGCCCATCAGCAATGGCAAGGACCCTCCAGATGGCAGTGGATCTTCTCATTTCACATTATGTGGTGAGTGGCGATACCTGCAAACTGTGAGTACAGTTCCTGTGATCTTCCTGATTGCTATGCTGCAAGTCATTCATTCTTCTTCCTCCGTGTGGGCAATGCACATATGCCTTACTAGCCTTAAATGACTTTAAAAAGGCACATATATATGTCATCTCACACTATCCTCTTACCTAATTCATTTAAATGTAGCTACTCTTCCTTTCATCATCCAACACTATGTGCTAGAATATTTCCTTTACTTTGTTGCCCTGTTTACATTTTTTTTCTCAAATTCTCCAGACAGGTGAATGATTTTGAGCAAATGACTGTCAGTCCAAACACCTACCAGTCAATGCAGACAAACAATGTACCTTCCTGTCTTCCTTGCCCTTCAATCAACACAGTGACATTGCAGTTCTCACAGAGAGGGACTGATGCAGTCTTTGTTCTAGCCCCACCTCTGCCCCTCCTGACTGTGGGACGTTAGGTGATGCAGGCAC
The DNA here is from genome assembly GCA_004024845.1 of Tonatia bakeri. Classification (NCBI taxonomy): domain Eukaryota; kingdom Metazoa; phylum Chordata; class Mammalia; order Chiroptera; family Phyllostomidae; genus Tonatia; species Tonatia bakeri. The sequence goes on along the minus strand of PVIA01000938.1, from coordinate 114,672 downwards.
CAGCCCGCAGTGTCCCCGTGGTATTATGGATGAAATGAGACATTCACACAGACTACCGAGTCCGGTGGAGGAAAAGGGACAGCATGGCTTTTCTCTGAAGGGGAGCAAAAGCCTTGGCCTCGGCCATGACAGGTCTTTATTGGGTTTCCCCGCCCATTACAAGATGGTCCTCATTTACTACACACAGATTTGCTTTAGGTGGTTACATTTTATAGAAAACAAAGGAGCCAGTGCTGTTAATCACATCACAGAAGAGGGATATTTGCAAATGAAAAGGCAAAAGTAGTTGAACCAGTTACATTCATCCTTGGAAGGTTTAGCATGGTTTTTAGGAAGTTGCTTTGCAGTAAGTGTCCTCAATTCAGGGTGAGGGAGTTTTAGCAAAAAGCAAGAATCATAGTGGCTTAGGTACATTGCAGGCCTGATTCCCCACAGGAAAACTTATCTGTAAGCGTGGGTCCTGTGCATCTCCCAGTGGGAGCTGGGCCCACGCCACACAGAAAGGCCTCCCACGGTTAGGCTGGTTCCTTAAACTCCCAGCACACTATTTTCTTACTTGTAATGTGGTTGAGGTGACATCTACTTTGTAGACAGGGAGTGAAAACTTAATAAGCTCTGGCAGAAAGAGCTCTTCATTTAGGGATTGTTGTTTAATTGGTATCCAATACACGATAGCTATTCTTACTAATGAGTTTCGGGGCTACCTTTCACATATCCATAGACCTACCTAAACAATAAAAATTCCTAACTGAACAGCTTTCTCAGTCTGTTTTAGGGTATTAGAAGTTCTTGTTATGTGTCCCGAGTACTCATACGAGAGTGGGCAGAGGCGCTGACCAGGCACACCTGCACGTGGCGGTGCTGAGATCCGGGGAAGTGAGTATTCGCAAGCATGGTGCATGGGTTGTGCCGATCTGTGTGGCGGGTGACCTGTTGCTTTACTCTCATGATTTCTGCCCACATTGGGCTGAGGAGAGTAGAGACCATGGCAGGCATTTTTCTTGCATAAGGCCCAAGGGAGAGGGGTTGGAAGAAGGAAAAATAATCCATGAACTGGACACTAAGAATCAAAGCAGAGATCAAGTTTCTAACAGAACTTGCAGCTCCATTCTCAGGAGGCCGCCAAGGAGGAGTCTGCACTCCTGATGAGCTGTTAGCTCCTTTGTGGTTTTGTGCTGTTGTACCTGATCACATGACCTTTGTTGAATACCTACTATGTGCTGGGTTAGGTGTGCTGCAAAATTGGAATAAAAAAATAAAAATTATAAAAACTCTTTCTGCCCTCAAGGTATTGCCTGGAGGTAAGTAGCAATAAATAAATCAATAGTTTATGACATGGTGGGCGTTCATTTTATAGCAGCACAGCAAAGAGACGGCCTAGAACCCACTTGAGGTCAGAGAAAGCAATTGTGAGTTGAGGACAGCATAGGGATAACTCAGGCAAAGACAGGGCGTGAGGCAACGATGGTCATTTCCAACCGAGCGAGCAGCTCACACAAAGGCTAAAGGCGAGGCCATTCAGAACATAGGCAGTAGCTCGTGTTAGGTGAGCACAGAGCTGGGAATGGCACTTGGGGATGACAGTGTGACGAAGCTTCCTGAGGACCTTGAAGGTCCGCATAAGGAGTTTGAATTTATCCTGAGAACTATAAGCATTTGAAAGAAAGCAGGTGAGCAACTCAATCTGAGTGTGCTTTGGAAAAGAAACTCAGGCTTCAGTGAAGACGGTGCACCAGTGGGAGGTAAGAGCCCTTTAAAGGAAGGGAGGAATTTAGTGTCCACGGTTATAGAAAACCGGTAAAATGTAAGTATTAATGACAGTCTGAAAGGTGTGCATGGCTTTTCGAAACATGAGTGGGATGATCACAGTGACTCTGGAATCTGATCCCCTTATTCTGGGACTGAAAAAAACTAAGTTAGTCTTTTCACTCATTAATTTCTTTATTTAGTCCTCCACTGAACAAACATTTAGTAACTACTCTGTGTTGCAGAATCTGTACTACAGATGGCAGACACAGAGCTGTTACTGAACACCAGGCCTTGAAAGATCTCATTGTCTTTCTAGGTTTGGAAACCAGACTCATCCAGGGTGATAGGAGGCATGTTCTCCAAAGATGTCCTCATGCATTCCGGTGGCCTCTTGACTGGAAGGATGCAAGCATAACCAGGCGGTTCCGTTCCATTGCTGAACATAGTTTAATCGTGTTCTTACAAACACAGATTATTTAGTTCTGACTTCTTAAACTTAGTTTTGAGGATTGGCCTGGGAGCAAAAGATCTAGGCTGGGACCTTGCATCTCTTTCAAGTTTGGGGACAGTACAGCCTATATTCAAATCCTAGCTATGCCACATGCTGCTTGCCTGACCTGGAATAATGGTTGTTAATAAATGTTTCATGCCATCTCCTTTTCTTTTCTCTTTCCTTTCCTTTTATTCTTTCTTTATATTTTCCTTTGTGTACTATTTTTTCTGTCCTATACATTTTAAAGGTCCTCAGACTTTTTCTGACACATTTATGACAAATCTCTGAAAAATTTCCAATTGTTCATACATACTTGTATTCTGATACCATATTAATCTGTGGTTAATTTTGCATGAGACATGGATCATGTTATATAGGTGACAAATTAGTGATGAATTAGTCTTAAATTTTTTCATCAGCATGTTAACATTATTAAAATTACTTTGTATCAATGACATAAGAGTACAATTAATTTTCATTCCTATTTGCTATAATCTTAATTCATTCCAATGGATATATTAATGGGGAAAAAAGTCGTGGAGATGTAATTATGGTTAGATTGCAGGACATTGGACAGAGCTTCTGAAACCAGAACAAAACAGAGTCTACCCCTGATATTCACTATTTGTGTAAGCTTGTGATCTCTGATATTTGACTTGATATTTCTGTTTAATCTCTTCCTTTTAAGGTAAAATGTGGGTTGACACATCAAAGATTAGAGTGACGGTTTAATACTTTCATGTTTTTGGAGTACAAAGCATAGTCCCCGACATACAATAATTGTTCAATAAACAGTAGCTGTCATTACTCAGTTATTTATGCTGATTTTTGAAAGGCTTATCTGATGCAATGATTATAGGCTATAAAAATATTTTAAGAAAATCAATTTCCTTCCTATCAATAATTTTAAGAGGAAACATCTTCAAAGTTTCACTCACTTACCTCTGTTGCACTACCTGTAGGTTAATGAACAGTGAACAAAGAAGAAAATAATGACTTCAGGTTTGCGAAACTCCCTAGTGACATAAAATCAATCAGTTCCTTCATTGTACATCATCTTTCCCCTGCTCATTATACATACCAGTGGAGTAAGACAGCTATTAAAATCCACTAACCTGAGATTCCTCTTTAAATGGAAGGATCTATTCAGAGTCAACAAAAAAATATTTGAGAAGAAAGAGTGTGGTCCAGTTTGATGGTCAGTTTCCTTCAAGTTGACTCTTCCTCATTGGAAGAGATTTCTTTCTTTGACATGTTAAGTAGTGCCTCCAGGAGGGAAGTGAATTAATTGCAGCTTCCTCAGCACATGGCAGGTTCTGAGGCTGAAGCTCCTCAGTGTGGTTTAAATGTTCCTTAGGGTAATGTCCTCCAATTAAAACAAGTTGTTTAGAGAGTTCATCTGAAACATTAAAAAAACTTACTCTGTCACAAGGCCCTTCTGGGATTCTCGCATTGAATTTTGAAGAAATGGATTTTAAGAAAGGGCTTATTATCGGTGAACTGTGCTCTCATATCACTTGGTTAAATTTGTAGCTTTCACCCATTTCCATTATCAGCTGCCATATTCTTCTTAGCCTTGGCATATGTGTGATTTTATCATAGATCATATAACAGATTTGTTTTGTATGATGTTTATACTTCAAACTTAATTCAGAATCGTTCTGTTAAGTCAGGCAATGATGTTGTATTAACTAGTAAAGAGTAGAATGGGGGAGGAATTGACATAGGTAATCAAGGGAATAAAAATATGTTTTCCTTTGTAAATTGATGGAGCTTGAGGTGATAAAACATAAACAGAGAGAGAGGTGTTTCTGGTAATCAGAGCAATGAAACATAAAACCTTATGCTCACCGTGATAAAATAGCAGAGAGCGTCAGGAAGAAATAGACTTCTCTGAGTACTGGGAGCAAGGATAGAGGCAGCTAGTAGGAAGTCTAGCCACACTTTGCTAGTCTCCAAAACAGTCAAGTCTGGATTTGGGTCAAGTAGTAATGTTACTGCTTGGCAAAAAAAGAAAAAGAAAAAATACTAATATACACATACAACGAATTTCACAAGTACTAAGCAAAAATACTATGCACATAACACATTTTTTAAAATTTTCATCTGCATGATTTTCAAGAAGAGACAAAGTAATTGATGATAATACAAATCAGAATATTAATTACCTTTTGAAGGGGGTAATGTATCTAGAGGAATTTTTAAAAATCTTTGTTTAACTTGTTTTTATTGTTGTTCAAACACGGTTGTCTCCACTTGTCCCCACAACCCCTTCCTCCGCCCAGTCCCATCCACCCCTACCTCCCAAATACCTGTTACTAGATAAATCTATAGCAATATGTATTGAGAGGTGTCTACTTTATTCTATGTATTTCCCAACTTTTTTAAAAAAGAAAAATATGTAGATGTATTAAATCAACTTCCGTATTTGCACTGAGTATTCTCAGCACTGGTATACATGTGGTACTTACAAAAACTATGTGAATGCTTTATGGCTACAGAGAAGTGTGTGTGTGTGTGTGTGTGTGTGTGTGTCGTTGGTGGTGTTAAAGGAAAAGAAACAAGTGAGCATTTATTTATTTCCAGTTAATCTGCATAACTATCCTATAAAGTTTCTTAGAGATTAAGTAGGTTATTCAGGACTGGTGAGGGTAAAAAAGGAAGATAGAAAAATAATACGACACAATCCCAATCCAAAACCGATGGTTCCTTCCACTGCTGTCCCTCTGCACAGATGATGTCAGCAAAACAGTTTAATAATATCCTAATTCTGTGCATGGAGAGAGGGACTTTCATTTTGCTTTCCTCACAGATAAAAATATGGGATTTGAAAAGTTGACATGTTTGCATATTTAATGACTTCATTTTCAAAAAGGATTTGAGGCAAGTAGAGCTTTCAAGAGAGTTGGTTTGAGATGGTTAACCCTCTGGTATTGTGGTTTAGGTAAGAAGACTCATTATTTTGTCAATATTATTAATGTCTCTCATTAGACACATTTAACTTCTCACTGAAACTTTTAAATAATTTTTCAGCCTTGTGGGCAGAAAAGCTCAAAGGCATGAAAGCCTGCATTCATTTTTATGGAAGACTACTGAAATTTCATGTGTACTTCCTCTACTTTAGTCTGGTCAGAGGAAAAGGGGGAAAGAATTTTACTCAAATACTTGATAAAAGCCTTGATTAACGTTTAAGACAGCGTGGAGGAATATAAGCAAGTCAGAATGGAATGAGATGGGTTCTTTGGACAGATGCCGCTTTCCTTTTGAACCCCGGATGTTTTAACTTTACTTTGTAATGTCTCCCTTATGGGCCTCATTCTACTTTCTGGAGTCACATAAAACAAGGCACATTAATACTCCTCAAGGGAGCTTCCAAAACAGGGTGGCCTGCATCATTAGGGTAAACAATGCCAAATGCATATTTGCCTCTAGTTTGAGAGCAGGGCCGAGGCAATCCTTCTGTGTGGGTGCCCAGTAGAGATAGAAGCCATTTGTGTAACTTGGATTAAAAAAACAAACAAACTGCATGATGTATTACCTTCTAAGACCTTATGTGGGCTGCTATAACATGAAGGCAAAAAATCTCATATTTTTGTACTCCAATTCTTTCTGCAAGAATGCCCCTTGGGTAAAAATGGTGCTCCCTGGGTGCAACTACATAGCATAACAGATTTACTTGTGAATTTTATGTAGTTACTCATATGTAGCAATGCATTTGTTAAGGATAGGCTGACCTATTTTCATCATCCCTCATGGATGCCATAAGACACCAAAATTAATATCATTAGTTTCTGTCTTCCACAATTTCCCATGATTCAGCAACACCACGATTAACCTTGTGTCATCATATGTGCCCTATTCTCTTACACAGAACATCCTTGCAATTGTGAGCAGTCTTTTTTCTACATTTTCTTTAGTGTGCAGCATTTATGCAAAAGTGTTTTTATTCAATTTGTGCATGGAAGACGCATGGTAGGAGGGACCATGCAATAGACTTGGAGCCAATGTATCACATTAAATATTACAAGGCCTTTCATTAAACAAAGGTAAGAGATATTTTGCAATAAACTCATGGATTCAAAGTGAAGATGGCCGTGATACACTGCCCTTCGCAATGTCTTGGGCTGTTATGGATATGGGAATGGGATTTCCTGATAGTGGAAGGCCTTATTAACATATGGCCTTAATAAAGCCTTAATAAAATACCAAAGACTATTTTCTCTTTGTTACTGTAAGCTTATTCAGAATGGGCACTTTTCAGATAGTTTTGCAATATACATATTGAAATTCCTATGATGTCCAGATAATATTATATTACATCAGTAAAACCCCCTAAAACTTTACATATCAAGTTATCCTAAGAGTACAGGTTTTTGTATAAAGGGGAGATGCTGGTATTAACAACAAAATAGAAATTGATTTAATTTTTGAAAGGTTTTATTTATATATATTTTAGAGAGGGAGAAAGAGAGCGAGAGAAACATCAGTGTGTAATTGCCTCTTGTGCGCCCCCTACTGGGGACCTAGACCGCAGCCCAGGCATGCGCTCTAGACTGGGAATCAAACCGGCAACCCTTTTGTTCAAAGTCCACACTCAATCCACTGAGCCACACCGGCCAGGGCAGAAATTGATTTATATTTGTGATACACAGTGACATGAGAACATTACCCAGATGCAATAGGGGTGAGTATAAATGTAAGTACACAAAAGCACATGGCATTCGTTATAGCAATATATTTAAAATGATATATTTTAATACTTGGTTTTAGATGATCCTGGATGTTGTCATATTTACCCTACCACAGGGAAAGTTGGTTTTGCTTGATAAGAAAAGAAAGTAAGTTATAAGCATTTTGCATTCACTTAATTTTAAACATTCTACACCCCTCTTATAAACAGGATGGATATACCATCAGAGGAGAAAAAATCAGGAAAGAATGGCTTGGCGTCACTGAGCTCACATAGCTGCAGCTGCTTGTTGAAAAGACAAATTATTTTATGCTGAATATTTTCACGGTTTGTATGCATGTGTTGGTATCTCTAGCACAAGGTATCAACAAACACTGACCTTATTTATATTCTGTCAAAATTCAGAATCTGTATTCTGTCACACGCGGTGTAAACATTGTTAACACACAGTCTTATTCAAAAAAGAAAAACAAAAACCCAAACAATAATTCAGTGAGATCAACAACAAAAAAAGAGCTCCTTTTTTCAGATAAAACTGATTGTAGAAACTGGAATAATCAAAACAGGGTGCCAGACAGCTTGGACCTGGGCTGTGCGTTGCCTGCTGCCCCGGCCCCGAGGTGCCTTCCCTGCCCCTTGTAGCGCCCATTGTCCAGCTGGACCACAGACCAGCCTTCTGGAGAGGCCGTGCCTGAAACCACATCAGCAGCTTTCTTTGCTCTAGAGATAGAGCAGGTGGGGCAGGTCTCCTTGAACCCATTTATTTAACAATATTTTAATCTAAAGCCCTGACTGGTGTGGTTCAGTGGGTTGAGTTCCAGCCTGTGAACCAAAGGGTCACTGGTTTGATTCCCAATCAGGGCACACACCTGGGTTGCAGGCCAGGTCCCCAGTACGGGGTGCACGAGAGGCAACCACACGTTGATATTTCTCTCCCTGTCCTCCCTCCTTTCCCTGTCTATCTAAAAAGAGAGAAATAAAATCTTTTAAAAAAAGAATATTTTAATCTCATAGTTCTCATTAGTGTTCTGTAACGGTAGTCTATTACTATAGTCATATGCAACTTAACAATGGGGACACTTTCTAGGTATTAGAAGGTATTAGATGCACTATTAGGTGATTTTGTCATTGTGTGAACATCCTGGGGTGCACTTACACAAACCTAGATGGTATGCAGGGATGTCCAACTTTTTGACATCTCTGGGGCACACTGAAAGAGGAAGAGTTGTCTTGAGCTACACATTAAATACTTTGTGAAACATAATAAAAATATCTCATAATTTTTAAAGTAAATTTATGATTTGTGTTGGGCCACGTTCACAGCCATGCTGGGATGCATACAACCCAGGGGCTGCAGGTTGGACACCCTGGACACCAAATATCGAGGCTGGATGCTCCAGACTATTGCTGTGATGTTTCCAGATGACAGGAATTTTTCAGCTCCATTATGATCTCATGGAACCCCCACTGTGTATGTAGTCCATTGTTGACCAAAACATCATTATGCGGTGCATGACTGTATTAAAACTTGCAAAACTAACATTTACAGGTTTGCTCATTTTCCCAAAAATATAACATTAAGAAATTTACTGACATATGGGTATACTTCACAATGAAGCAGAAGTTAAGTATTCCAGAGGGAGGCACTCAGTTAAGGAGCAATTCTTACTTAATGTCCAGACTTCCCATTTCAGTGTTTTATTTGTTTTCTGCTTATGGTTGTTAACACATTGTACAGAGGAAACTATATTATGCTCATATTTTAGAATTTGATGAGCCCCAAATACCATGCTTCTGATGTTAATTTTAAAAAATGATCTTAACCATGTCCCTGATGAGGGTACTGAAGCACCCAGCTTCAGTAATTTTCCCAGGGATAGCAAGTGGATATAGTGATCTGTGGTACTGCTGCTAAGCAATTCTGCATTTCTGATACTTTCATATTCTCTGAAGTATCAGACCCTCATCTAGGGCACAAGTTTAGGCATGTGACAGAGTTCTGGGTAGTCACAGCATGCCCTACCCTGGCTAAAATGATTGGTCCAAGAAGTGGACCCACTGCCCAAGCACGTGGATTTCGAGTGTTCTTCCTTGGGGTCAGTGTATGGATACTAGGGGAGAGTTTTCCATATTGCTGGGATTAAAAAATTACAACTCCCACATCCATTTCTTCACTATCTGGAGAGACATTGTAAAAGCTGAGAGAATTGGAGCAGCATTCAAAGATAAACAGAGAAAAGCACGAGGAAAGAAAAACGCACAAGAGAGATTATTTTGTACTTGGATATTTAAGTCCTCAGTGACCGTCTCTGAGATGTTGGTTTCTCTCTGTTTTTCCTTTCATATAAACTCTTACTATGGCTTCCCTGGTAAATTAAGCCAGATAATTCCTTAAGATCCAAGTCAGATTTGAGATGCACATTGTTCTAATTCTGGTGTATGTTCTTTAAAACTTTTCAAACTTGCTTTTTAATTATTTTTATAAGACTTGACTTTTTAGAACAGTTATAAATTCACAGCAAAATTGAGCAGAACGTACAGATATTTCCCATATACCTCTCAACCCCCCATTCACAAAGCCTTCCCAACTATCAACATCTATGCTCTTCTTATATATTAAAATGATACTAAATGGTTTTATTTTAAAAAATCAGCAAGTTTTTTATGATAAGCACAAGCCAGTGTACTTCAGACGGGCCTTGCTCCTTTTCAGATATTGTCCTCCAAATGATAGTTGCATCTCAGCTCCAGGAAATGAAGGGAGATTTGGAGGCACGGCACAAGCCTTGAAAACTTTCAGGGGTTATAAGAGTGGGGTGCATAATCTGGTGTTGGAAAATAAGAGGTGGAAAACTGAAGACATTCTTGAGATTCCTTTGTAGCCAAGGAATGGGTGAATACATTATAAAAGAGATTTAAAAGAAAGGCTTGAAAAGTTAATGGAGGCATAAATGATCAAGCCAGCTGTGATCTGAGGGGAACTATAATTCTGGTTGGGGCAGAGGGTGCTTTTTATGGCACCAAAAGTGTCTGGCAACACTTTTTATGTCAACACTATTGCAAAACACCCATGTTTATAGCATGTTCCCTGATTGTATATGAACGCCTAGACATATGCATAGATGCATTTCAAAAAATGTACTAGCTTATTAGTTTGATTAATTATAAAATTACTTTCTTATCTGCCCTATAGTTCCGGGTACCTTTCTCCCGATGAAATTGAGAATCTCCTGATATTCTTCATAAAGAAAATGGCAGTGAAAGATTTTCAGTGAAAACAAGTAAAATGATAAAAAGGTGTAGATCTTCAGTGTTTATGAGTTCAAAGAAAGTCTGATATTAGTCTTTCTAATTTCTGTGTAGCACGCCTGTGGGTTAGATCATGCATCAGTATTGGAGCTCTCCCCATCTCTGCCTCCTCCAACAAATGGGTCAACAGAATGAATGTTGAGTTTTTATTTGAGCAAATAAGAATGTCAATGTTATTATGATGTTCAGATGGGGGAAGATATACTGATGGTTAGCAGACATGGAAAAATTATGGTGTGTGTGTATGCCTGTAGTCATAGATATTGTGCATAATTATAGAATACTATAATACTTATTCTGAGAATACTAAGTGTAAGGTATTGATACCTGTAAATGGTATTGGAGACGATTCCAGAGGATCAAAGATGAATTACAAAGCTACTCTAAGAGCTAGTTGGCTGGTGGTGAGTGAAGGATACAAGGTAGATACCAGAACTCTGAATATCAGGGCCAGGCTGGGTACAATAAAAACTTAAGCGACTAGAGGCTAGACAAAGGCAGGAAATTCTGGAATTGTCAGCATCCACATTGTGACCCTTCATGGGTCAAAATCCACACAGGATTAAGGGACTGGACATGCAAGTCATGTCTGGAAATGGGGAGTCGGGTGAAATGTGTGGTTAGGTTGCCGGGGAGGGGAACACGTGGTTGGTGAAGTGAGTCTACCATGGCTGCGTGCGTGGATCACACGCCTGGTATTTAACTATGACAACAGGGGAAGGAGACACACTGAGCTGGTCAGCTTTGTCAACTTGACCTGTTTGTTCCTTCCCTTTCTCTCTGTACGCTGCACACGGACTCAGGAAGGCGAAGCGAGGCCATGGAGTGGGCAGTTGTTTCCCTTCCAAACAGTGGGTCGTTTTTTATCATACTTTGATGTTGAGAATAAATAAGTCCAATTCATTTGTTTCTCTCATCTGCCTCTTGATGTCTAACTATTTCATTTCAAAGCTGTCTGGAATGAGAATTAAGTTTTACTGTGCCTTTCCATAGACTGGGGAGAGAATATTTTCATGCATGAAATTTTTAAAACTTTTTTCCAAGTCTTGACATTATTGCTTCTGTGCATTCTTTTAGCACTTCAGTCTTTGAAGGGAGGGAGGTATGGCACAGGACAGGCCTTGAGCTTGGTCAGGCAGATAGAACTTTGGGTTATTGTGTCTTCCTTAGGAGAGCAAGAAAGACTTGGTTTTTGGTGCAAAAAAAATGCATCTCCTAATACTCATACAGTATGGCAATAGAAGCAAATTAAAAGTGGGAAATGAAATGGAATAGGTAGCCACCTGACATGTTTATATAGTTTATGTGAATCAAATGAGATAATGAGTATGAAGGCTCACTTATGGGCTCCTATATAACAAGATTTGTGTCATTAACCCTCAGATGACTCAATCTTTTAATCAGTCAAGTTGGAATAAGAGGCTTATGCAGAGTCACACTCCTAATGTATTAGCAACATTGGATTAGCACTTAAGGCTTTTCATTTCCATTCTCACGTCTCTTATTTACCCGCAGTTAATGAGAGTGCTGTGTGCCAAGGGGCAATGAAAAAACAGACGGAGCAGACTTGCAACAGGGAGGACAGTGGAGTCAGGAAAGCAGAGAATTTAGACCCCCTCTAGTAGGTGTCCAGAAATGAAGGTTTTGAAGCAGGGAGCTGGCATAGTTAGTTTACATTTAAGGAAGACTCCCCGGCAAAATAGAGGGTAACGTCTCTGGAGTCAGCTGGGAGAGACTCTATGGCTTGCCTCCTGCACAGGGGATCGCTTGTATGTCATTGGTGGCAGGGGGAAGAAGGACTTATTTGGAGGTAGAGGGATGAGAGTAGAAGGCTTGTGTCCTTTTCTTCACCTGTGTAGGGTCCTTGCCTTCTGAAGGCAGCAGCAAAGGGAAGAAGTCTCAGCAGCTTGCCTGCAGTGATAGAGAGCTGAGTATGTCACGTGTAAGGGACTGAACCTGGAGCTGGGCTCTGAGGCAACTATCTAAAGCAGTTTGGCTCAAAGTGTGGCCCTGGGCCAAGAGCGTTAACACCGCCTGGGAACTTATCAGAAATACAAAGTCTGGTGACCCAGCCCACCCCTACTGAGTCGGAGAGTCTGGGGGTGGTCCTCAACCCCTGCACCTCAGGTGCCTTGGAAGCTGAAGACTCCCTAGGACAGTGGTGCTCAACTCGGTCATTTTTACTCTTCAAAGGTGTTTGAAAATTATTGGAAATGCGTCTTTATTCATGATTCTCCCTCCCTCTCTCTCCCTCTCACTCCCTCTCTCTCCCTCTCTCTCTCTCTCTCTCTCTCACACACACACACACACACACACACACACACACACAACCGTATATGTATATCATCTTATTATTTATCCTTCCACTTTTACCTTTGAAAATCTCAAAGCACAGTAACATTAATTATCTTTCCAAGTGCTTATTTGAACTTAGATTCTACAACTAATTTTAAAGTTCCTGGATTTGGTGATTCCCTCCCCTCTTTTCATCCTTTTCTCCCTTTTGGGATTCAAATGTTAATTATAGAATATGGTGTGTGTGTGTGTGTGTGTGTGTGTGTGTGTTTCAGTTAGGTTTTATGATACAAAATGAGTAATACCAGATTCCCATCTGCACGGATTTCATTGTGCCTTGGGGTGAACATCATATTCTTTGCTTTTTTTCATGCACAACTGCTGTAGTAAATGTTATCTAAAATGTTTTAGGTTTTAGGAGTAGGAAGAAATTGGGAATTTCTAAAGTCTTCACAAATAGTGAAGCATATTAAAGTGCCAAGAAAATCACTTGGGAAATAAGAATTAACAGTAGAAAGAATCACATGATGTCAGTATTTTTATTATCTCATTCTTAAATTTTTTAAATCTCCATATAACCTATGGGGAAGGAAAGACTCAGACAGATGAAGTATTCAAGGTCACACAGCGGGTGAGGTGAATGGTAGATCTGGGATTAGATTTCACAGATATCTGATTCAATAAGCAATACCACTTCTTGTAAGTAATGACTGAGAATGTCCTTCCCTATGTTTAAGTTTGAGGAGCGGGGTTGGAAAGCAGGTATGGATCCAGATATGGAATATTTCGTATAAAATCATGTGAGGCAAGAGAAAATAAATAATTAAAATTTTCCTTCCTTATCTTCTTTCAAGTAAATCTGAATGAATAAATGAGTGAATAAAAAATAAATAACCAAGAAATACTCTTTACATCCCTCCCTCTCATCTCAAGTGGGCTGCCGAGCCATCCTAATCCCATCATTATCCCCTCATCCGAGGTCATTACTTCACAGTCTCTTGGTTTTGCTCAACCTTTAATTCTCACTCTCATTTTAACCTGGGTTCCGATTTCACTGAGAAATTTTAAGCAATTTGCAGATGACTTTCACAGACTGGGAACTCCATATCTGCCAATTCTTTGCATGTATCAGCATGCCCTGTATTTTTCATCCTGTTGCTGTGTTTAAAATCCTATCCGTCCTGAGACGAACCCCTTTGCCGATCCACAAGTTCCCATGTTCTCTCACTGTTTACACACAAACACGTCACTCCGCCATCGCCATCACCCTTCCCTCTCTCCGTCGTCAGTCCGACCTCCTTTTTAGCTCATTCTCGGTGGCGTACGAAGGAGCCATGATTTCTTTAATCTACAATGGAAAATAGTGTCTCTGCATGCTTCATCTCCCTCGAGTTACCACACTATTTATCTTCTCTCTTTAAACTTCATATAATTAAAAATGTTCAACTCCTGTTGCTATCGAACTCATTGCTTCCAATCGCCTCTTAACCCCACTTCACTGAGCCAGTCACCTGCACATTTTCAGTGAGAAACCTCTTGTAATAGACCTTGTAATGTCAATTCTGATGATTAATTTTAATTTATTTTTATTTGATCAATCATCATCAACCAATCATTTATTTTTTATTATTTATTATTTTTATTCTCACCAGAGGACATGTTTCTTGATTTTAGAGAGAGGGTAAGGGGGAGAGAAAAACAATGATGTGAGATGCAAGCATTAGTGGATTGCCGTCTGTACATGCCCCGACCGAAGACCAAACCAGCAACCCAGGCATGTGCCCTGACCTGGAATCAAACCCAGGGCTTTTCAGTTTGCAAGACAGTACCCAACCAAACTGAGGAACACCAGGCATGGCCAATCATTTATTTTTTTTCTAAATACTTTTTTTCTGTTGCCTTCTAGTACAAAACTCTCTCTTGGCTGTCCTTTTGACTAGATGCTGTTTCTCTGCATCCTTTTCTGGTTTCTCCTCATCTCCAAATACCTAAGTATTATAGTCTCTATAGTACTATAGGCATTGGGTGTCTTTTCTATCTGTAACTGCTCTCCAAGTTCCACATCCATTTTCATGGCTTAAAAAGAGCCTTCTACCCACTGACAGCTTACAGCTTTATATCTCTAGCCTGGACATTTCTCTGTGTAATACATCCAACTTCTTTTTGTATGCTTCCACTTGGATTGCTAAAGGATATTTCAAAAAGAACATACTCAAAACTCCTTTTTAGATTTTTTCCCCCAAAACATAATCATGCTGAGTGACACTCCACATCAGTAAACGGCAATTCTACCTTTTAGAAGATTCAATTCTTAGAACTTGAAATCATCTCTGATGCTTTCGATCATTCACACATCTAATCCACCAGCAACTTCTCGTTATACTATCAAAATACATCCCCAATTTTACTGCTTATCTCTTTCTTTATTGTTGTCATCCTTTTCCAAGCCATCAGCCGTGGTATCTGCTAACTACATTTATCATCTGGCTGATCCTCTGCCTCCAGCTGCCTGGTGTAGGTTGCATTTTAACTCTTACAAAGATCATTATGACTCTGCTAAAGAATGTTTTTCTCATATTTTCCAAAATTCATTTTATGTATTGCCTGTGGTAAAAAAAAATCAATTTTTTTTCATAATCTGTTTTCCCATAAAAAGTCTTCATTCAGCAGGGTCGTCCTAACACTGAGTATCAAACTTACAAGAGTCAGTACCAAAATGAAGAGTACCCAAAGGTGTATTAGCAGGATGACAATGACCTACAGGTTATGCTGAGACTAGAGACAGGGCTTTCGGAGGAAAATATTAGCAGTTCCCATAAGAGTAATGGAAAGTGACTTAGCTTATTCTAAGTAGGAAAACTAGGTTGTTTATCAATGAAGGGAATTAGAAATTTCTTTTTATATTGACCCATGTTTTTCCTTCCTGACAGCAACTTCCAAAGACTAAATGGGGATTGCCTCAATAGATAGTGGATTCATAAACACAGAAGGTATTCTGTAGATAATGAATTCTCAAGCACTAGAGATTCTCAAACACTGGAATGGCAAAATGTTTCAGCTGAGATTTAAGGAATAATATTGGGTTGCACAGCATACAGGTGTCTTTTCACTTTATAGTCAAGTGTTTTAGCTTTCACGGCTACTGTAGAAGCAAGTCATGGGTCTCAGACATGCTTTCAAGAAGCTAACAGTCCAGTAGTGAGATCAACAAAGATTACCCAATGAAATAAAAGTTGTGATCAGGTCTTAGTTTTCTATTGCTGCCATCACAAATTATGACATACTTAGCAGCATAAGCAGGACAAATTTATCATCTTACAGGTCTGTAGGTCTGAAGTCTGACACAGATCTCACTGAGTTAAAACCCAGGTTGACAGGGCTTCATTCCTTGCTGGAGGCTCTAGGGGAGAATGGGCTAATACTCACACAGGGAAGATGCGTCTCCTTTTTGCCCCATAGAAATACCCTAGGGATATCGGCAGCAATTATGTACGGAGCTTTAATAAAGCCAACACTGTGTTGTTTATTTTATAGACTACAATAAAACCTTCAATGTAATTTTAAATTCTTAATATTTTCAATGAGTAGGGATGGAATGATCAACCAGCTATTATCTCTGTCCTCAATTGGCTTACACAGTGGAAGGAAATATAGATAAAGAAATGAAGACCATTATACAATAGGGTAAGGACTCTACTTGGATAAGATGCTAAGGGAACATAGATCAGGAAAAGAGAATAAAGACTTGGATATGTTTCTAAAGGAAAGAATATTTGGTAAAAGGAAAGGAAATGGTACTCCAGATTGAAAGAGAAGGATTCGTAGAGAGTGCAAGGTGACTGTGTATTGTGTTTTTCCAAATGGCAATGAATGGCTGATGTAGAAACTGCAGGGCCGGTGGAGGAGCATGTAAACAAATGTTGGGAAGTAGAGTAAGATGACGATAGGGTTAGGATTAAATTGAGATGTATTATTCTCCCAAACACACATGACTGTTGAGTAATCATATTTGTCAACAACATGACCTACTTCTGCTGTTGATCTCAATTCTGGCTTACCAAAGTCCATGAGCTAAGTACCAACTATCAGATATAATTACACATGGTACAATCTGAAAGGATAAACATAAGTTTATCTTCAATCTACATGGAATTTATAGATAAAACAGGTAGCATTAATGGCTTCAACTATACCAGCTATTAATTCACTCACTCATTCATTTATTCATTCATCCATTTTCCAGAGAAGAAAAGATGTTAATATAATAAGAGACATCTTTCTCCCTTCCACTGAGAATGTGGTATGCCAGGGGTGTCAAACTCATTTTCACCAGGGGCCACATCAGCCTCACAGTTGCCTTCAAAAGGCTGAAATAAATTTAGGACTGTACAAATGTAACTACTTCTTAACTGTTAAGGAGTTGAAATTACATTCGGCCCTTTGAAGGTAGCCAGGAGGCTGATGTGGCCCCTGGTGAAAATGAGTTTAACACCCCTGTGGTATGCCAAATAACCTACCATAAAGGTAGGTATGTGAGACTGAGTGATGAGAAAATGCATGTAAAATTCTTAGCACAGAACTTGGCTTATAGAAAACCAAGTTCTTTTTACACCATCAAAGAAATGATGAATGATTTACTCATTTGTGGTTTTAAAATGGAAATCAATGAATAAATATTAGAAATCTGACAGACATGGTTTCAAATTGGAAAGCTAGATCAATCATTTATTTCTGTATGACCTTGGCCAATTTTGGTATTCCTTTTATCTCAATTTTCTCAATTTTGAATGGGAATAATTATATTGATTTTGTAGAACTGGTTTGAGATTTATAATTTAGATATGCACATAATAAAGTATATTATTCTATTTAATTCATTTCCATTCAAATGCCAATATATAGCAGGTTTTTTAAAGCAACCATTTAGGAAATTTAAATTTATTTCCTCCTTTCTCAATTCAATCATCAGCAGTATCAAACTTTATCATTTATATGGGTGATAGGCAAGGCTCTGTAAGAGGTTATTACAGTCATTTCAGATGCTTGCTTTCATAATGATGGATTATCACCATACAGAGGTTAAAATGAATGAGGGAAGAAAGTTGGCTCCCTTTGGGAGTTTCCAAGAAATCATAAGAATATGTACAAGACTGAGTCCATTCAATGCTAAAGATACATTAATACCTGTTAATGTATCTTCTTTTTTCTCATTTGATGGACCATTTATTTTATATAGGCTTTCATTTACTCATTAGAGTGGTATGCACCATTAGCTTGGACGTCTAAATAGAAAGCAACGTAATAAGCTACCTGCAGTCTCTGGAGTCCTCCCACACAGACCCAGAACTCAGCCAGCAGGAATTCATATTCTGCGTGGGGTCTTTTGATTATGCACAAGTCATACTGTTGCATTTTGTCCAGTTCTAATATTCTTTTTGGGCAATCAGGATGAAAGAAGCTCCTGATGAAAAATATGCAAGAATACTTTGTTCAATTAAGTGTGTTTCCCCTCTCCAACTTGTGCTTATTTGTTTTTGTTTTTGTTTTTTTCCAACTTGTGCTTATTTGGCCTCAAAGCATCCTATTGGCCGCCTTTGTATTTAAAGTCATAAAATGTTCCCTGAAAATTCCACTGAAGAATACTATTTGTATAATAGATTCATAAAGCTTTTTTAAATAAGAAAATCAATGTGAGCCCTTTTGGGAAGTTTTGAAAATTCTAGAAGCATATAAAAGCAAAAAGGTTCTCATACTTCTGCCTACTATCATGACCATGCCTTATTCAATAATTTACTATACGTTATTTTGTTTTTAAATAACCCTTTTCTGACAAGTGGCCACCAAACATACTGAGGCGGAGAAAGCATAGAGAGGGCATGCTAACTTAAATCATTGACTCTAAGAATACTGTCTGTGTGACTGGCTCATACTAGTGTGTAGTTTGGTGGAGGGCTGGAGTGATGGTTTGAAGAAGAGAAGCCCAGGGGAAAACAAGGAGTGTAAGGGGCAGGGAATGGTACTTAGACATTCAATGTCATTGCTCAGAAATCTACTTTGAATTCAATGATTCCTTCTGTCATAGCTCTTTAAATTGAGGTGAATTTTCACTATCTATGACCTGAATTAATCTCTATAATAAACCTCTAAAGAAAGTATCATGCTCCTCAACTTACTAACAAGAACACTGATGCTCAGGATTTAAGTCACATTGTCTGCAGTCCCAGTAAGGAAACTTCCATTTATCCAGAGATTATTTAGCACCAACTAAATCCTGCCACTGTGCTGAGATGCTGAAGGAGGTTCCTGATTACGGAGAACATACAGTTCGATCAATCATGGGAGAATCGTTCAGATTACGTCATCATTATCTCAGTTGTGTTCCTGTTTTATAGAACTATTTACAGCAATCGCCATTTCAGTTGAATTGTGATAGGACTGCCATTTTTTCTGGAGATCTCACACAGGAAGAATACTGAGGTGTAGAGGAAAAAACTGATGGCATTAACTGAACAACACATTGCTATTCTTTCAGATCTCTTTTTGGAGGTTTGAACTGGGAGCTGTTAGAGGTCCATACATAATACCTTCCTATTGCTACTGCCCTGTCAAACTGTGGCTTTCTCCTTTAGGCTCCTTGCAGTCTTGGTTTTGTAGTCCAGCAGCCAGAATAAACCTGTACCAACAGTGCTTCCTATGTAAGTGATTTGTATTAATAACAGTGGCTAAATGCAAATTACAGACTCCATGAAACCATAATTTTTTAAGTCAAAAGTAATATAGGTCTTTAGGTCTGAATTTCATCATCCTAAAACTGGAGTCAATAGTCAGCTAAATGATATATCAAAGAGCTTCTGGATAATCAATGGACACATTGAATGCATCATCACTTTCCTCACATCTCTAGTCCTTTGATCTACTCCCACCAGGTGCCTTGGGCTTTTCATTTTTTTAAAAATACTGTTTACTTTAAATAAAAATTCATTTATATCTTCTGCCTTTCCCCCCTATTTTCAAGACTACGTTTATGTGGTTAACTGTTTGCGTGGTTCTTTGGGGAGGCTGGCAGAAGATCAGATGGAGGTAGGAGGTTGATGTTGGGTTACTGTTTTTATAATAAAGAATTTATCTGGTCTTCATCCTGAGTTCTTGGGGGGTAAATTCTAAATCCTTTTCAGAGTGGTAGGAGTATCTCTGTTATTCATGGTGGGACCACACCTGAGTTTTTGCTAATAAAGTAACTCAATGGTAAACCCCTAGAAAAGTAAACCCCTAGAGAGGTGGGCCCCTAGACAGTCAGGATGGGCGTGGCCATGATGGAAAGATCAACCTGTGACTAGAGGGTTGAATTTTTGAGCCAACTGATATCACCCTGACCTCCCAACCTCTGCCCAGGGTAGGAGGGTCAAAGATTGAGTTTAGGCATCCGGCAAATGATTCAATGAATGCTACCTATGCAATGAAAAGCTAATAAAAATTCTGGACATCTGAAGCTTGGGTGAGCGTCCTGGTTGGTGAACACATAATGGTCCTGGAGGGTGACAAGTCCCGTTTCCACAGGGTGAGAGCATTATAGCTCCATGTTTAGGACCCTTCTGTACCTCTTGCTGTGCATTTCATTTTTTCTTGCCCTGTCCTGATTTATCTCCTTTGTAATAAAACTGGAATCATAAGTAGGACGCTGCCTGAGTCTTTGAGTCATTCTAGTGAATTGTTAAACTTGAGTGGTAGTTGGCTCCTCAAATTTGTAATCCACTGGTCAGAAGTGTGTGTGGTATGGGAACACTGGAACTGCCAGCTGATGTCTGCTGTTCTGACTGTCTTGTTGAGAAATGTGCTTTCAGCATGTGAAGTCTGCCGTAAGTCTAGGTAGGGTTCAAATTGCATTGCAATGTGACAGACACTGACTGTCTGTCTCTACCCAGATATTCACATATCCTTACACTATTATTGTGTCTAATCTCAGCTTAAGTGTGTTTTTGTTTTACGGGTCTGGTATCTGTGACGTTCCTTACAGGGCTGTCTTATCGCTAATAGAACCAAATTGATCAAAGTTCTGCGTTGAATTGTGATTCCCCAAACCCCTGTGTCAGGCTCTAACCCCCAGTACCTCAGACTGTGTCTGCACACAGATGTGGGCCTTTAAAGTAGGAATTGAGTTACATCTAGCACATTGAGGTGGGCTGTAATCTGCTCAGAATGGTGTCCTTACAAGAAGAGGAAGTCTGGACACAAAATGAGACACTGGGGATGCAAAAGCACAAAGGCAAGGCCATGTGTGGACACAGCAAGAAGGCAGCCATCTTCAAGCCAAGGAGAGAGGCTTTAGGAGGAATCGACCTCCCAACACCTTGATCTTGGACTTCTACCATCCAGTACTTCGAGGAAAGAAATTTCTGTTGTTTCAGTTGCCCAATCAGTGGCATTTTGTTATAGCAGCCCTGGCAAACTAATACAACCATATGTATATAAAAGTAGAAAATACTTATGAATGTATGTACTTATGTTTGACCCGTAATGAATGGCTAATTAGCACAGCAGTAGGAAAGCCCAATTCTTCTGCCCTGAGACATCACAAACTCTGTGGCACATAATCTATACCTCATACTTCCCTGCAGGTTCTTGCAAAAGATGGAACTTTGTCTGAAATTGTATCCTTGTTTCATTTCATTCCCCTACTCCATTTCTGCTTTCTCTGGGGAGCATTTTGTTAATAAACCACTTAAACATGAACCCTAGTTTCAAGATCTGATTTTTAGCTAATCCATTACAAGACAAGGTACTTATTCTACTAACTTTTTCCTTATGGGATCACCCTAGGTTGGCTAGCCCCTTGGCCAATATTAACTTCCCCTCTCAAGATAGTCAAACTATGTAACTCTCACTTTCTAGGTCTATTAACCGCTTCTTATAACCATTCGTATTGAACTAGAATTGGCAATAGCTTTCTTGATGAAAGTTCCAGAGTGAAGCTCTATTCTCAGATTTTTTACCACTGAGTTCATTATGTTAATATAAAAATGGAAAATTGTATAACAAAAAGATCATGGTATCTGTTATCATTGACTCTGATTACAAATTTATATATTTACTATGTTTGTCTCAGTTACAAGAAACATAGTTAAAGTATATAACTGTATGGGTTCTAGAGCTTTGCCACCTAACAGGTAAATGACCAAAGGCAAGTCCAGGTTACTATAGCTCTCTGTATGTCAGTATCTTTACCTATAAAATATGGATAATTATCTATTCCATTCTTTTTTTTCTTCATTAAGTTAACATATCCAAAATATTTATACTGGTAAATGCTCAATAAATTATAGCTGCTGTTATTATTGTTTATTGAATGGACTATTTCGGGTGTTAGAGTACTTGTAGAGTATCCTTGAAAGGAGAGGTAAGAAAAATATTTTCACCCTATACTTCTCTTTATGCCCTAACTTGCAAAATTATGCCCCACCCACTTTTTTCAGAGCAGAGAGAACTCTAGCAATAGGCCCTGGAGATGCTTGCATTTATTCCACACACATTTGCCTATAAGATACCTGTCTAGGCACTCGGAATATACCAGTACACAGGGAAGATGAGGTCTAGGGCAATCATGAGACGTACAGATGAACAGTGGGAAGATAAGAACACCACCTTTCCAGTTGAGAAAATGCCTGGGCTGGAAATTGCAGATCCCCTGCATATGGAAGTCAGCAAAGGCCTCTGGGAATAGGCGGCATTTGAGAAAAAGACAGTCATAAAAAGAGACAGGCTGAAGGACTTTTTAAAGTAGAGAAAACAGCAATGGCCATCATCCTGGTAAAGAATTTGTTTTGTCAGATAAAAAAAAATAGAACTAATGAAATGATGAAAAAGTTGCAAACCTTCCGAGTTCCCTGACCTACATAAGAAAGTTCTCTTGAGATATTCCTTACATACAAATAAAGTAATTAACTTTGCCTTAAAAGAGCAGCAAACAAAAATCATCATCCTCTAAAAATGTTCGAATTTTTTTTCCAAAGGTCTCCATGTAAATCAAGCTGATTAGATTACTGAGCTATCTGTGAAACAGATTTACTCATTAGAACCTAGAATTTCAAGTATTGTGTCATATTTGTTTAGAGTTCTCAGGAAGACCTGAGAAGCACGAAGAAGCCAAAAGAAAAAGTAAAATGTCAAATACCTGCCCACATTTGCCCTGAAATAACCCCTGGACAGTAACTTTTGAAATATACATCTGCTCATTTAATCCACATCCTTCCTAAGGTCTGCATTCTTCTCCAGTTTTGTGCAAATGAATTTAAACTTTCCCAGCTCAAATTTGGCTCTAAGCTTCTAAATGTTCATCAAAGATAATACTGAAAAATTCAATTATGCTCTCCCCCCGCTTTTATTTCAAAAGGAAGAAAACCTTGCCATAATCAGTGGAGCTATTTTTAAATTGCAGGAGGGCAGGAATGAAGGTACAAATTAATGAGCTGATGTCATATTAATGTAGTCTTTTTGATCTTGTAATCATGAGCTCTTTACAAATCATGTTTGGTTTCAAGATTGTGATTCGAGACTCCTGGTTGCAGACGTATAATTTAAATACCATTAAAGGAAGCTCCAGATGTTTCAAGGGAAACATTTCTTATATTTAAGAATGAAGCCGCAGAAGACAATCTTGTCTAACTAGCTGGGTGTCCATGGGAAATTTTCTTTGTCTATCAAGGCCTTCTACACTCTTCATGGGTTGGTTGATTTCCAGGGTTCTTTCAGCTTTGATGTCATATGAAAGTTGTCTATGATTGATAAATCTAGGGGAAAAGTCATAAAATAGAAGTCTCAAAACAAGGTCAGGTGATAGACCTAGTAGTATTAATTTAAAAAAAAATATATATATATATATATTTATATGACCCTGACTGGTGTGGTTCTGTTGGTCAGACATTATCCCACAAAGCAAAAGGTCTTTGGTTCGATTTCCAGTCAGGGCATATGCCTGGGTTGTGGGTTCGGGTCCCGGTCAGGGTGCATTCAAGAGGCAACCAATCAATGTTTCTCTCCCTCTCTTTCTCCCTTCTCTCTAAAATCAAGTACATAAAAATTAAAAAAAAATTTAACTTCAGGTTACACTTTAGTTTTTTTTTTGAAGGAGGGGTGCTGTCTTGTCATTTTGCTTTAAGATTCTTGTTGCCTACATGCTGATGTGCCCACAGAATCCAAACTTTGGGGTATAGGTCACACTGCTTTGTGGTGAGGCTGCATTGAAGGCAGGACCTTGATTAGTTTTGTGACAATTCTTTCTAAACCTTCAGTATCCTTTGATTAGGTAAAAAAGCTTTTACAACAAAGCAGTCTTGCTAATTGTATGGAAAAGAAAAAGAGGGGAACCAAGGAAAGGAAAACAACCCAACAACAAAAAAACTTGACATCTAAAAGTGTTTTGAAAACAAAACAAAAATCGGAATTATAAAAAAGCCAGATCAGAATGATGGTGCAGTCAGAAACAGTTCCTCAGAGGAAAGGCAAAATAGTTTTTCAAAGATGAATGTTTTTGTTCTTTGAATATTCTTCATTAGGTGGACGCTATTTATTTATTGAAGGTCAGGAATTTTAGCTTAAATGCTAGAACAATTGGATGGAACACGCAGAGCGATTTCTTCAAGGACTACTCAAGGAATTGTTCCTCCTTTGTGGTTTAAACACTTTCAGTTCTGCTTTTCTGACAGCTGTGTGGTTATGAATATTTATAGTTTTGCCAAACATGAAAAATAAAATGTTTTGTTCCAGCCCTACAATGAAATGTATATGCTACTTTTGGTAGAAATAGGGGGAAGTGGTAAACAATTAGTTATCTTTGAGACTGAATCTCTAATATGAATTATTTTTGGCATATAAAGCACTACCATTGAATGGTTTCAGAGTGAAGAGGTTTATTAATTCCTTTTTGATTTATACCACTTCAATTATCCTTGATAAAAGTTATCTCCAGTAAGGGAGTCCATTGTTTCACAATTAATTCCATTAAAATTTGTAGGTGTTCTTTTCTTAATTGAAAATGGAATTCTTAGATGTACAAAAAGCTAGGCAGACCTCAAGAAGCTGAGGACAAAATATAGTATATTAGATAGGATCTTAAACTAGATCATATTACCTGCATATTTTAAATTTTGATGCTGTCTTTCCCATATATTTTCATAGTTTTATTGATCAAAAGGCCATATAATTTTTAATAGCCTTAGTTATAAACCCCTTAGAGAACTAACACATAATGTTATAATCTAATGAAACAGCATATTTGGTTATAAGTGCAGGTTCACTTTATAGGAGGAAATATTTTTGCCTCAGTTTCTGATTTCTAGGAAATTGAGTTGTAAGTGATGTTTTTAAAGGAAACACAATTGCACATGAAGAAGTAGGGACAGCCCTGACCTGGGAGCTCTGTTGGCTAGAGCTTTATCCCATTACACCAAGGTTGCAGGTTCAATCCCTGGTCAGGACACATATAAGAATCAACCAATGATTGTATAAATAAGTGGACCAACAAATTTCTCTCTCTCTTTCTTCCTCTCTCTACTCTCTCAAATCAATACATTTTAAAAAGTTAAAAAAAAAAAGAAGCAGAGACAAGACTAATGATGGAAGAAAATCCAACACAATTTTTGCCTTTACAAGGCTGGTCCACTAAGTAGGACAGATTACAGGAACTCATGGATTAGTCTATTAGGATGGAATAGAATGATTCTACCCACATTGATCTTCCATCTGTCAATAATTTAACCACAGGGCATTCATTCCCACTGTTGCTTCTGGGTTTTGGATATGTGGGAGCAAAGACTTCCCCTGTGCCTCAAACATCAACAAAGAAAGCATCAGGATAGGAGAGGACAGGCACTTGGGGCCAGCATGCAGGTTGTACTTACACAAACCTACTTAGAGCCTGCCTAGAGCAGCCTCCAAAAGCAGCAGCTCCAACAAGAGCCAGGCTGGTAACGAGTGAATGAGTTGTTTGATTATATGCCATAAATGGTGGCATTTTAACTCTATTCTCTTTGAAGCTGTGCAAATATAGGAATCCTTCCTCAGCTGTGCATTTCTAGGTCACAATCACAAACTATTGTCTACTCTGCTAGAGGAAGTATCCTGGATCAGACATGCGTAAACAGTTTTGAGTTAAAGTTGATGTGTTCACATTGTCATGGTCGTGCTTTCTAACTACCACCACCTTTGAGATCGTGAACTTGTGGTTCTCTCATATCCATCCTCCACCTTTTGCCAGCTGCTCCCCATGAGATCGGTCTCACTCATACTCGGCTTCACAGCAATCCCGTACATGTGTGTTCGTGCCGTAGCATTAATTATTCACCACTGAACAGTGAGTCCCACTCAGCAACTGCAAGATATTATTTCCAATTTAATACAATCAAATAACTTTTGTATTAATGTGTAACTTCTATTGAGGTGGCATGTAAATATGTACACCTAAAAATTAGCCTAGTTTGAAAAGGAAAGCTGGAAGTTTGGGAGGAAGGAATGTAGAGTCAGAAAATATGAGGCCAAAAGAAAATTAGCATCCAAAATTCACGTCTTCCTCCTCCTCTCCCCTCTCCTATTTTATACTATTCCATCTTTTTTTTTGTCTTAGCTAAAGGCAAGTTGTACTCATTATCTTAAGTAATTACACTTTTAATATACTTTGATGATGCATATAAAAGGTTTAATTACTAAACATGTAATGAAATAATTTGTGGCCTAAACAAAACTTGTGCACTACCCCAGGCTTTTGTTGATATTTATGATATAAAACTATCATAGAAATAACCCTGATTCAAAGTCTGCAATTTACAACTCAAAGTCCTGGCCACGTCAGGTTGTCACATGGCTGGAAATGTTATCTGAGCTAAGGCAAAGAACAATACTGACATGGATTTACTGATCTGAATGGATTCTTCCAAAGAAACTACTATAGTCAGTCGTTGTACAAGTTTCAGTAGTAAAGGTTGGTTACCCAGTAAGGAATCTTGGCATGGGAGAAGAATGGTCATAATGTTATTTGTTGATATTGATTATTTTTATCATTGGCACAATTATTTTCTTTAGAGTTAAACTGATGGAAATTAGGTAGGGAAAAGGAAGGGAATCTGGCCTTATCTGGAGTGATAATCGTGAAAACCACACCATCCTCAGTTCGTCCTAGAGATGTGGCAAGGAGCTGCATCATGACTGAGATCCGGGCAAACCGGCCCTTTTGCATGCAGGCATATAGCTTCAGTATGATCCCTACATCCCTGGAGCAATATCTAGTATCTTGTAAGTGCTGGGTTCCAGTCACATAAAACCATACACTAACTGCTTTTAGAGTGTCAACAGAGTTGGAATCTAAATTTCCCTTGTGTTGCTTAGAACCAAATACACATGTACTGTTCTATTTTTTTTGTTGTTTTTACCCTTCTAGGTTACTTTTATGTTTTTTAAGAATATATAAATAGAAGCATTGATGGAGTTCAGGACATACCACCCCAGATTATGTCACCTTGGTGTATTAAATATTTTAAGGTGGAGGATTATGAGAAAGCTGCAGAAGTAGGAAGGTCACTTTGACTTCTTGCCCTTTTTTCTCTTGAGGCATAAAGCCCCTCAGGTGAGAGGGTCCTCTCTATACCCAGAGAAAAGGCTCATCCTTATTTTCCAAAACAAAAGAATGCTGGGAGAATCCTAGTGAATGGGCCTTGTTAAGTTTCCTCTGGTTTACAACACTTACCTCATCCTCCTTAACATGTTATATTTCTACAGGGTTGCCTGCTCTGAAAGTACTCAAGTCTAACTGTTTCTTCCAGTCTTTGCTTCCTTACGGAGGTTCTCATGTCATTTAAACTTAAGTAAATGTATATGCTTTTCTCCTGTTAAAATGATCAGTTTAATTTCCAGACACATCCAGAGACCCTAAGAGAGTTGGGGGGAAACCTTTTCCTTCCCCACAGCATCTGTGAATCAACATTTTTGGGAAGCCAGTGGCCGGTTGTGTAAAACTATGGTGTGGTCCAATGTCAAGGCTGTGCCATCAGGCATGAACCTGAATAGAATGCCTACTGGCCACAGACTTCTTTGAAATCAGAAGTTTTAGAATGACTTTTCGATGTTATGTTGGACCACAAAGCCTAGCCTGGAAATCTTAATTCCATTTTCATGGGAGAAGTCTGAAGTTCCTGAGACTTATAACTCTAACTTGCTCTAGCTTCTAAATTCCCAAATATATCTTTTCTTCTTATGCAGTCTCATCAATTACCTCCTGCTAAGATATGGGAGGAGGAATTGTACCTTTGCTTTGACAAACAACAACAACAGCAACAACAAACCTAAACTTTTAGGGGAATTAAAAAAATTTTATACTTTGTTTAACTAGAAAACAGAAAATACATTATTGTGATGGTTCAAACATGGAGACCTGTTCATTAGTTTTAATATTCATATAATTTTCCTCTTTTTAATTTAAAATACTTTTCACTTCAGGTACTCTTACTTTTTTTCTCCCCAAATATCCTCCCCCAAAATTAGAATTTCATGATTTTAATGAAAATGCTAAAAAAATGAAGATGCCCACCCAACTTACTTTTGAAATTAAAAATATCCTCAATTTTAAGTTATTATTCTATATCTAGAGTCAAATAATTATTTTAAGGCTTATCAATCCACTAAGATAAGCTTTTAGAAATACCAATTTAAAGTTTTTAAATATTGTAGGGTTTTAAATATTGTGGGTTTTTAAAATATTGATCCACAGGAGACACATTCTTTAAATATAGTATATTGTTGAAAACTTCAGGGAATAGGGAAATTACTCTTATTTTCTTAAATTAATAAACAGACATCCTTAAAAATCTATTTCCTTAATTTATTTAGTGGGGGAGGTTGGGCAGGGGTGGGAAGAAGAGACAGGAGGAGGGAGTGTAGGGAGGGAAAAAGAGAAAGAGAGAGGGAGAGAGAGAACCTTCCTCTCCCAGCTAACAGAGATACTCCTAAATTCTTAAGGAAGGATGAGGATTAAGAAGACATTAGTTTTCACAGTTGCCCTTTTAGTTGAATATGGAGCATCCTGTTTCCTCAGAAGACAAAATTTAGATCTCAGGTGGAAAAATTTGATAAAAACTCTATGAGTTTTTTTTCTATTCAGATAATCCACAGTATAATATAGAAATTAAGACTCTGAATTGCATTAGAATTAAGGCCAGATAATGCAACTCACATTTGAATTTTAAATCTGCCCATGGTTGACTGCATTTATTACTAAGCTTTAACTTATAAAGAGCAGATGGTTCCTTATGCTCCAGATCAAATACTGTCAACTACTTATTTGATCATCTGCATTAGGGTTTTGATTTAAATAATTGAGTTTTTGCAGTCAGTGCTTCTGAAATCTGACCTGCTTCTTGCCGCTTGTCCTATTGTGGAGACCATTTCTGGCTCTTGGCCGGGCCTGTTTACTTATGCCAACTCTTTGAACATAGTTAATCCATGAACAGAAATTTGAAAGAAAGTATACCCATTTAGAATATAGTCTTCTGCCTTCTGTTTCAAATAATTAAGTAGATAAAATTGTGCTTGATGTAATAAACCATGATCCACAAATAAGGGGAGATGGACTAATTGGTTTCCTTGTTTCCTTCTAAGGCCATCACTCTGCTTTCTGTATATACTCCCTTTCTGTCACTTTGAAGCTTCTCCGCCAAGAGGAAGAGTGTATTTCCTTACCCCCTGAATCTGTTCTGGTCTCCTTACTTGTTTTGATCAGTAGAATATAATGTTAGGGATATCGTGACACTTTTGAGTCCGGTGGATTATCTCAGCCAAGGTCAGCAGAGCCACCTACCTGACCTACAGTTAACCAAAAACATTTGTGGGAATGCTACATATGAACTGCATGGCTGAGTGCTATTGAAATTGCCCCTCCACAAAAATGAGAACTAAATAGATTGCTGCTGGGGACGGGTGGTACATGGTGATGGAAGGAGATTTGACTTGGGGCGGTGAACACATAGTGCAACATACAGATGATGCATTATGGAATCGTACACCTGAAACCTACATAATTGTATTAACCAATGTCACCCCAATACATTCAATAAACAGAAAAAATAAAATTTTGCCATTTTAAGCCATCAAGCTTTGATGTTATTGTTTATATATCAACGGTTAACTGATACAATCTCTGTTTTATTTTCCACTGAGGATTGTTGTTTCACCTGGTTCAGGAGTTCTAAAATGGGTTTAAACCCTGGCAGATCTTTATTATTTGTTTAATTTGACAACTTTCCTTAACCCTTGTGTGTCTCCGCTCATTCATTTAGTCGACAGATGTGTAACTGAACTGCCCCTCTATGCCAGTCACTGCGCAAGGCTCTCTGGACAGAGTGTTTTCATTCTAGAAAGAGTAATATCCATTTCTATGACTGCTACAATATGAGGAGTAAACTAGGTGATGAATAGATAGTGTCCAAGCTCACGAATGTCAGTTATACCAACCCCTGTCACCCCCCAATCTCTTTCAAGTGGAAAAGACACATTCCAACAAACTGTTATTTTGCTGAAAAGAATAGAGTCCAACTGAGCCCGATTGATATCTTGATTATCATTCTCAACTAGTACTTAATCTCTCTAAATCCTGAATGCTATTCAATAAAACAGAACCAATACTTCTCAAATTATTTTTATTAGTATAAATCATGTGTCTCGCCCTCAAATTATTTGTCTTAACATGGCATAATGACTCTGAATCTTGGCAATCGCTACCAGTTCTAATTAATGTTGTAAGACACAGAACGGAAAGCATAAAACCCTGCGTGAGTTGTTCCTGATATATTTTTCTGCAAGGAGCCTGAAGGCGTGTGACTCGGACCCTTTTTCTGGAGCCGTCGTTGCTGCTGGGCAGACTTGCCTGAGCCAACCCCCACATGCATTTCACAGATTGCTGAGCTGAACTGAGAATCTGATCAGGACATCCAGGAACTTCGCATCATTAGTCATTTCATGGGGGGAAGCAGATGGCTTCCCTAGCAGAGGGATCTTCACCTCCTACAGAATTTGGACACCATCACAGAACTAGGCCCAATTGTTTAGAGAAGCATGAGTTCCTTTCGACCTGAGCCTGTAATTCTCCCTTCTCTCACGATGCACGCACGCGTGTGCGATACATGAAATGGACTCCTTGGGAGGAAAGGGTCCTCGAAATGGAAGGACCATCACATCCTTCCAAGCTCCTCATCATATGTCTCTAGTCATAGTGTGATGGCCTAAAGAGTGACGGAGGTGCTCTGTGCTTTGGAAGTATTCTAACGAAAAAAAGTACGTAACACATACCATATAAACCACATAAACCATGTTTTCATCCTTGGCACTACTGATATTTGGGGCTAGACAGTTTATTCACTGTGAGGGGCTGTCCTGTGTACAGGATGATTTATAGCACCCTCATCCCTACTCACTAGATGCCAGGACCACCCCAATCACTAATTAAGACAATTAAAAAATGTCTCCAGACATTGCCACGTGTCCACTACTTGCCCTTGGTTAGGAATGATTAAAACACAAGACTCAATGTCAGAAGGGGGTCCTTAACAGTGTGGCTCAGTGGTTGGGGGTCATCCCACAAAGCAAATGGTTGCTGGTTCAGTTCCCGGTCAGGGCCTATACCTAGGTGGCACGTCTGGTCCCCGGCTGAGGTGCGTGCGAGAGGCAACTGGTTAAAGTTTCTCTCTCACATCAACGTTTCTCTGCCTCTTGTTCCCCCTACTTCCCCCTCGCTCCATAAATAAATAAACAAAATCTTAAAACAATATCAGAAGGAGAAAAGTAATACATGTACATTCAGCATGACCCAATGGAGGAGGGTCGTAAAGGAAATGGAAGCCATCTTCATTTTCTACACATTACTACAGGTTTGCTATTCATGTATCTGTTTCTGCATAGGAGGCACGGAGTTAGATAGAGACGATGAGGAGGTGCAAAATCCTGATCAATCTTCTTCTTTGAAAAGCACAACCTTCCAAAGGGTATCATCAAGTATCGTTTCAGCAGATGTTGCAGTACACTGCTACCAGTAAAAATGATACAGAAAACTGTAGGCATTAGATTTTTAAATGTAAAGTTGGAGTCTTACAATGGCATGCAAAATGGAATCAGGAAACTGATCACTTAGCATTTTGGAAAATTCATGCCACCTGTGTTAGTTTGTTAGGGCTGCCAAAACAAAAAGTACCGCAAACTGGGGGTGAGGCAGGGACCAAATAACAGAAATTTATTTGCCCACATTCTGGAGGTCAGAAGTTCAAGATCAGTGTGTCATGTTGATAAGGATGCTTACTTCTGGACCCCTCCTTGGCTTGTAGATGGCTGCCTTCTCCCTGTGTTTTCACGTCCGTCTTGCCTTTGTATCTCTGGGTTGTATTTTCCTGTTCTTGTAAGGGCAACAGTCATATTGAACCCACCTCGTGACATCATTTTAACCTGACTTCTTCAAGGACCCTATATCCAAATATAGCCACAGTATAAGGTACTGAGGGGTTAGGACTTAAACACATGAATTGTGTGGCAACACGGTTCAGCCCATAACCTCTCCTATCTGAGTCTCCGCTTTCTTATCTATAACATGGTGTGGCGTAATGCACATTTCATAGTTAATTTCTGCGCAAATGAAAGAAACAGAAAGATGATGAGAACTGTATATTATATATAATTGAGCACAGTCTCTAAAACATAGCAAGTCTACAACAGAATTAACTATTACAGTAACATTATTTCATTTTATTCTGGCCAAACAAAAGATACCGATGAGAAGGGGCATCCGGGGAGAGCTGAGAAGCAGATGTGGATGAGGGAGCATGCGGTTCCCGAAGGAGGATGCTGCAGATGAAGGCACAGACGTCCGTCTCAGCAGTGAACACTAGAATTTGAATAACAGAATTCCCTTGATTCTAATATTCACCTTTTTTTCTATTATTATTTAAAAATGTTTTAAAGTTAACCTTGTTTCTTTCCATTTGCCTGATGTCTAACCTGATACTGGATATTTTCTACTGTCACTCGCCCTGTGACTCGGGAGTTCAAGTGGTTGCGTCTCACCCAGAATGTGGCAAGAACCTGTTGCAGTGAAAGTGTAGGCGGGCGGAAGCTTGATGGATGAGGAGTTTTCTTCGTAATGTGTAAAATGTTTCTCTGAGCCTAAGTGAAAGTGCGGGAGTAAATAATAGGTCTGTGGAAGGCAGGAGAAAGAGTCGGACAAGGATGAGCTCGGCCTGGAACAGGCTGAGTCCCAAACACTGTCGCAGGACCGGTGTGCACTGCTGGCCTCCGTGCTGCGTCCCATTCTCGTGGAAACAGGAAGAGTGTAGTTACTGAAAATGCAGCGGAGCTAGGATGCCATTTCTTATTCCTGACCTCTTTGCTGACTGCCAATAAAATGGTACAAAAGAACACTTGGATGAAAGAGATTTGTTTAAGAAGTTGGTATCAAATGAACCCAAAGTTTTATAGTTACAATACTGTCTGTGAGTTTTATATATATGAAGTCTCATCTGCATATACTTATTCATACATATGTTTATGTGTATATATTCATATGTTTCATCAAAATCACACCACCTAAAATGAAAATATGTAATGTCTAGAATATATGTCACAAGCGAATTTTAGGTTACATGTATACATTAATTTGTTGAGTAATTATTATAAAGTAAAATATACTTATGGATTGCAAGTCAACTTTTGATTTGACTTCTCAAAACTCACAGCAAAAGGGAACTAATTTTTTTCTGGTAGACTAAAGTCTTCTTGAAGTCAAGGCTTCCTCATAAGTCCTTTTTTAAATTATATTTTATTTATCTTTAGAGAGAGGGGAATGGAGAGAGAAAGAGTGGGAGAGAAACATCAATGTGTGGTTGCCTCTTGGACATCCCCTACCGAGGACCTGGCCCACAACCCAGGCCTGTGCCCTGACAGGGAATTGAACCAGCGACCCTTTGATTTGCAGGCCAGCGCTCAATCCACTGAGCCACGCCAGCTAAGGCTCATAAGTCCTTTTTATTGGGCCCCAAACCTCAGTGCTTTTCAAAGGTTTGTTGCTATTGGTTGAGTCAATGCAATTCTTCCATGTAGATAGGCCTGATACTGCATGTCGGCCACAGCTCTTCAAATACTCATATTACTTAATCCCCCTGATTCTAAGCTTGTCTTTCCTTCTATAAAAATGCTGACAACATTTGGTCTTAAAGTCTTATTATGAGGATTAGATTAAGTAATAAATGCGTGAAGAGCATCGTATGTGCGACACATTTTTCTCCCTGTCTCTTCGCCGCTGCTGAGCGGGGAGGCATCAATCAATGCCTAATGACATGTAGGGACAGAGAAAATTGCATTTTCACGTAAGCAAGTTTCTGATAATTTATCGTAACTTAAGGACAATTTTTCTATGGGAACACATTTCAAATTATAATTTGACTTCAGATAGCCTGGGAACACTAACCACATCATAAACCACAAAAAAACACAAATATTTACAAAGACGGATGCGCAAGAGCATTTCCATTACCATTGCGTTTCCCCCGGGGACTCGCCTGACCTGCAAAGGTTTCTCTGGGTTTCTAAAATGAAAGAAAATAGGTGCATTTCCTCCTGAAGGTATCAGGGAGAACATTTCTAAAACGCCTGACTGTAAGAAATAGAATCTAGCCCTTTGGTGCTTCCCAGCACAGGCCATGTGGTGGCTGGACCAGTTCAGCGGACACACAGTCCTGCAGCTCACTTCTGGAGAGGACACAGCCCCATGTGGGAAAGGGAGGCCCAGGAACCGCCTGGAGCAAACTCACCCTAAGTGTGAGTCAAGTTTTGACTCACTGCACTTGCGCGTTTCCGTTTTCTCATCTTTTCTATCTAGTTGTTTCTCATCCGTTAATTGAGCACCAGGTGCATCATGTTTCTGTCATGGTGAACTGAACTTGGCTTGGGTGTACTTCCTGTCGTGATCTCTATTCTGTCTACTTTCCCACACGTGTGCCTCTATGTTCACGGCACAACACGTGCTTTTTCCCGCGGGTCTTCTTCATGTCTGTCTCAAGTGGCAGCTTAGCAATTTCTGCTAGATTTAGGGAATATTCTCACATCACTCTTTGGCACTTTTGTCCTTAGGGCGTCTAATCTGTAGCAACTGGATAGCTGAAAATAGTCATCATGGTATGAGTCGTATCATATGTATTCTTCCTGAAACCTCACAATACCATTTTAGAGTTGTAGAGCAGGGGGATTTAGGCTTAAAGAAGCCAAGTACCTACCCAAGTTCACAAAATTGATGAAAGAAAATGTGCCTGACTCCCAACATTCCCACATTCCTAGCTCGAACCCCCCCAAAAAGAGCAAAGCAAAAACTGGTAGATAGAACAGCTAACTGAATTCAGAAACTGAAGCTTTGCTGGCTACTAATTCTAGGGTCCATTAAGAATGATGAGGAAGAAATGCCTTTAAATTCCCATCAAGCTTAAAATCCATTATGTACAGCTGCCTAGCAACAGCCATCTTCATTTTCATTTACTTTTATTTAGGTCCATCTAAAGGATTTTGACATGGAAATATATTCTCCAAAATTAATCTGAGACAGAGTATTGAAATATAAATGAAGACACATCGGAAAGGAAAAGGAAGCGCAAAATGGATTTGTGAGGTTCAGTCTTTGGGTTCCCTTCATTAATTGTTCTGTCTACTCTTGTTTTTCATGGTAGGCCCCACATAGAAAGCTTTTCAGAATGTGCCTTGACAAAGATGGCATTTCAGCACAGACCCGTCCAGTTCATAATAATGTGTCCCAAACCTAGGGCAAGAGAATTGTGGAGGGACGAGCAAGCCGGATGAAAGTGGTCTCTGCCTGGTGGGAGAACTGGGTGGAGACAAAAACCAGGTGCATTCGGCATGAGGGCAATGAATCGATGTGAAAGCGATTTTTTCCCCTGTATTATGTGTGGGTAACCAGGTCCAATCCAGGCGTGAGAAGCTAAAATCATAAAGAGAACCTAGAAATTGCAAACTGGATACCAGTAAAAACAAGAGCCTGAACCGAGGGAGACACCAACGAGGGCAGTCTGACAGATTCTGTGAAACAGCAAATATAGTCATGCTTGTTCAAGATCACTTTTCTTCGGTGGGATACCATAGACAGCCACGGAGACCGGTTCAACATTGCTGACCGTGCACTTATTATGGTCCTGCCGTGGTCCACCTGTTCAGGCCCAGTATGGACAGGGTCCTCCTCACATTTTATGCTGCTGAAAAATTAATCTGCTTAAAGTTTCCTAAATACGTTTTTTCCCTGATATTGTGATTTTTGCATATCCAGTGGTGGTGTGCAGGGGAGGGGTTGCCTCAAATTTATGACTCCTGCCTATCCAGTTTCTGCCTTCCAGAGTCAGTCAAAAGTTTCCTCTACTCTGACACATTGCTGAGACTCATCCAGCAGATACGGAGTCTTCTATTCTGTGTTCCAAAGACACCTTATGTGAATTTCCCATGTAGCAGCAGTGATGTTACATTGTATCAGACTATGGCATAGGACTGTGTTTGGTACAAGTCTGCCATGTTTCTACGTAGAAAGCAGTCACGCTCTCTTGAAATAAATTTTCACCTGTTGTCCACCTTCCCAGATTATACTTGCGTCAGACAACACTGGGTTTCATTAGTCTCTTTTCTCTGGGACAGACATCACTAATCTGTTTCAGTTGGTTTTTACTGAGCCAGGGTTTCTGAATCCTTCACAGTTTGTCGCTTGAGACCAGACTATCAATTCATCCAAAATAGCCCACCAGTTAAGGTTTAAACGACAATATTTAATATTAATATATGGAATATGTATGTACTGTGTGTCTGTGTCACGTGTTAAGCCATTTGCTATACTTAGTCTGGAAAAACACCAAATAGAACTTTGCACTTGTTGCTTAAATCATGTAGTTGACTAAGTTATTGTTTAATATATAATCAGTTTATCTTTCCTGAAGTTACTCTAAGTTTACCTTTTTCCTACATGTCTCCCAAACACATTGATTATTAAACAGTAGAATCCCTTTTAAAAATGTTGTAAAATGTTGATTTTAGAGAGAGGGGAAAGGAGGAAGAAAGAGAGGGAGAGAATCATCGGTGTGAGAGAGAAACACTGACCAGTTGCATTCCATACACACCCTGACCTGGGACCAAACGCTCAGCCCAGGCCGGTGCTGTGACTGGGAATTGAACTGGTGCTATGTCGGTTTGCAGGACGATACCTGAACAATTGAGTCAGCTAAGGAATAATAGTGTCTTCAAGGAACTCTCCATCCTCTGCAAAGTGGAAAGTTGCAAATATTTGTAGACAAGACATTTGCCCTATTTTTAACTCACCGGCTATACAGAATCTTTCTCTCAAAGACCAGTGGGAAGACCATACAGTTTCTAGAGAATCATGGCGCTGTAGAGGGTAGAGGGGATAAGTCCAAGTGACTGACTGTCTCCTTTAGTGGGGACTATGCAGGTGGCATTTAACAGTTCAGTGTATTCCTAGAAGGTAATCAAAACTCTTGCCTTCATTTCTAAATAGATGGTCTGCCTAGCCAGTGTTAAGAGGACGTTTCTGAGTCTGTGCGTTTTAGAGGGTGTATTTAAGGCTTGTGCATGTGACCTATAAAAAAAGCCCCTCTGCTTATGAATGGGTTCGATGTGGGATTGGAGTACATTGTCCCTGAACAACACGCTTCTCTTTCTCTTTTTAAATTTCTACCCTGGGGGTGAATTTGTCCATGACTCCATGTCTGTCCTACTTTATGGTGGCTAACAACCACCAAATAGCTAACAAATTCATTTGTGCTCAAATAATGACCACCAATAAAAGCCCTTCAGAGAACTGATTTTGAGTATAATTTAGGTCCACTGCTTGTACTAATCAGTGAACCAATGATTCCTGTAATTCCCTCTGGTGTTTTAAAGACAAGGAAAAAAGATTACATTCACTACAGATGAGGTATAAAATCTCCTGGAGTCTGTACCTTGTACAAAATAGAGAGTTGTGTTTTTGTTTTTGCTTTTTTAAAGAGGGGGGATATTTTTAATGAATCTGGATTAATAGATTACCTGTCTCTGAGTAAAATCACCAGACAATTATTCAACCTATTATTCCAAACAGCTTGTATTTTTTAACTAAAATGTATGTATAAGTATTTTATAAATAAAGAAGATATAATGTGGAGATATATGCACTTCTAAAAATTTGAACGATGTATTGAATTTCATATGTACTTTGGAGAGAGAAGGAACATGCTATTTGAAAAGCAGGATTCATAGATTTTAACTTCTGGCTCATTATGATTACCTTTTCCATTTTTGTGTTCTCTAAAACTATTTAATTATGTAGTAGTTAGGAGGTATATTTTGCTGCCAGGAGGAGAACATAATTATTGGAAAATAAGCAAAGACCCAATTCAGACTATAATGCAAAAAGCTGCTTCTCCCCCTGAGTCCCCAGTGGGCCCATCTAGACACAAACACACATGATCGTCCCAGATTTCCTTTTCCAACGCTGCTTCTCCTGTTCTCCCCAATCTCTTTCCACTTCTTCCAACACATGCTGCTTTGTTTCCCCCACCTTTCCCCACTGCCAGGGATTATTTTCAGCCGTGCAGTTCCATCTGGTTTTCTCCTTGATGGAGCCGAAATTTCTCTTGGTTTTTCAGTTTCCTCCAACCTAACTCTTTAAAAGAAAAACTTTTCTTCTAATATGGGGCCTTTCTGATGGCATGAATCTGGTACAAGTCTTCGTATAATACAAACTGTGCATTATCCTGAAATCAGGATGAGAGGGGAGGGGAGATAGGGATAAACACTTCAGAAAAAATATAAAAGAACCCTACCCTTCCGCACCAGGAAGGTGACTAGCAGCAGTGATCACGACGCAGTCCATCCAGTATGAGTGAGAGGCCAGGGGACCGTTGTTGTCTCCCCCTTAAACAATCACAGTCTAGCAATGTTTCTGTGATTACAGCAGGTTCTTATTGCAATTATTATAATGATTATTCTCCTCCAGAACATAGTGATGTTAAGCAGTTTCCAAGGTTAACTCAATATCTTCTTGATCAACCTGGTAGTGTATAAGCAGACTCTGTCCGATGGGCACCTCCCAAACCTTCTGACGCAGAAGGTGGCCTCTGATCGAATGCCATCACTTGGGAGCATGGAAGAGAGCCCTGACGGACTCCTGCCTTGGTCTCTGTCCCTGCTTTGGAGGGTTGTTGCCTGGTCAAAAATAAAGTGACTCTTTGGCAGCTTAGGGAGTCAAAAGCAATGTCTTTTCTAGAAAAAAGGAAACATCTGTTTTTAAATTCAGCTCAAGAAAAAGCCATTGAGCAAAACTAGACAAGTACTTAATTAAAGGCCTAAAGTAATATCTTTACAGAATGTTTATCATATGAAATGATATAAACAGATAAATGATAAACCATGTAATAGTCACACTGATATTTATTAAACAAGGAAATAGAAGGAACAGAATGACTCATTTTATCTACATGCATAAGGAATGTCTCTTGAAAACAAAGTGACAAGTGCATTGTTAGCCAGGTCCAGAGGCACATATATAGACATCAACTAGGTATTCAAAGCGATACATAATGAAGGCATTTGCTAATTATAGGTAATGAGAATAATAGGTTCCAAGGTGCAGATAAGAGAAACATCATTGTATTGTGGCAATTCTAAACTGTTTGAAAATGAAATACCAAATAAGTAGCCATCTGAAATATTAGGGAATGTGTGTTGAAGAAAGAACTGTGTGTGTGTTGTGTGTGTGAGAGAGGTGTAGGTGAGAGAAAAAGAGGGAATGAATGAAAACCAATTACGAGTCTGAGCATATAAACTTTGGGCTTTATTCTTCGTACTCATGATGCTGAATGTTTGCTATAGAACCGTTTGCTTAAAGGGATTCTTCCCAGAGAAACAAGACATTGGAGCTGATGCAATACTACCGTGTGTGTTGAGCGGGGACTATGACGTCTCCTCTCCGAGACTCAATCTGTCCCTTCCCACTCCAGCATCACCACCTCCCCAAAACTCCCACGGACTATCCCAGACGCGTTTCCTCTGCAAGACACACCCTACAGAGTAAAACCCCACTCAGATTTTCCTTTTCCCCGGTGGAGAATGAGTTGAGGAAGGACAAGGGAGAATTTAGAGCAATGTGAAGCCAGTTATTCTGTCTAGAGAAGGTGCAAGGAGAGTTATGGATAATCTAAATAAAATCAGTGGTGTCAAAGAGAGCGAGAACAAGGTGGTAAGTAAGCAATGTGTGTG
Source organism: Tonatia bakeri (assembly GCA_004024845.1). Lineage (NCBI taxonomy): Eukaryota > Metazoa > Chordata > Mammalia > Chiroptera > Phyllostomidae > Tonatia > Tonatia bakeri. Next base: position 74,821 of record PVIA01000938.1, on the reverse strand, counting down.
GAATTTGTGATTTTTAATTTACTTAGGTTCACTTTCTGCAGCGCTAGACAAGAACTAAACAGAAGAATCTAGGCTCTTCGAGGCTCCTGCTGTGAGGTAGAAGGTAGCATTACTAACTTATTTGCCCTATCAGGGCAGAACATTTTCTTTTGTTATTTTCCTGCAAAGAACAGTCAAAATTCACTATCCTGAATGCAACAAAATGGGCCCATTGATTTATTTTATTTTATTTTTGGAATACATTAAAAGGTTTCTTCCCATTGAGCAAAAACTGTTGTTCACCACAGACTCTGAAAAGATTGCCAGGAGGCATTTGTATATTTAATGCTCCTTCAGTTCAAATATACTTAATCACAATTAAACTCAGCTGAGTGGCTTTTAAAAGAAGTCAGTTAATGTGATTGGCAGTTTTCTGTGCCTTTGACAATAGCTAATGAAATATGCCTGGGTGGTGAGTAACACTGACAAATGCTAAAATTTATCTTCTCTGCTCTCTGGGTAGTGTAATGCGATGATGTTGAATTCTCTGTTTTCAAGGAGGCATGTTATTGCTTCCCATTATCTGAATAAGAATGATAAATGTTCAAGATTTTTATGGATTATAAACAATCTTGAAATCAGTATTCCTCGACTACCTTTTTTTTTAAACATGAGACTGAGTATTATTTTACAGGAGGAAATAAAGAGAGACAAGTGATGCATCATTTTCTCTTTAAAAAATTAAGCCATTGTGTAACAGATGTTTCAAATTCATAAAGAAGAGGGAAAAGGTGGGAAGGAGGGTTACTGCGGATACCACTTTGGGGTCACAAGCCTGCAGCTTGCCTGTCACCACTAGATGACAACCTTGTATATATGCTGTCACTGGCTCTCTGGTTCTCTACTGGTGGGATTCGGTGTAATTTACCATATTCTCCAGTACTTCAAAAGAAATACCTGAAAATATACGTCTATCTGAAATCAAATCGCATCCTGGCTACAAATTGTTCTTCATTTTCAACACTATTACTTCTCTGAAGTGGAAATATTTGCTCAGAATTTTGGCACAGATAGATTTCTATGTTCTCTACAGTTTGGGACAATTTGGTTTAATTCCACCGATCTTTGTGTTTCAATGCACTTATTATGAATTTCCACGTAATTGCTTTTCTGATAAGGTCACTTTCTGCGATGCTTTCAAATCTTTTGCTCCTCAGCTGACGCAGCCACAGCAGGCCGCCTCTGCATGGGAGGAGAGATAACTGACTGCACATCACTGAACCTCCACACCGAAAGTGAAATTGAACGGAGTGATGACTGAGCTGTGTGGTTCTATCCGCCTGGACTTCCCACTGCCTAAAAAGGCGGTGTGGTGTTTATGGAAAATATGGATTCTGCAGTTAGACAGAGTTCATAGCTATATGCTGTTTGGCATGTTTTATGCTAAAGTCTTATGCATGGTGTGTGTGGGGGTAGGCGTGAAATAGAGGTAATATTTATTATATTTCTCGGTACTTTTGTAAAATTTAAATAATAAAAATATTTAAAATGGTCAGAAGAGTACTTGGCATGTACTTATTACAGAAACTTACTATAATTGTACTTTCATACTTCTTTGTGTGATTTTATACTTGGCGTAACTCTTTTCTCCATTACACTATAAGCTGCAGTATTACAGAGGTCCTGCTATATTTTGCTCACTATTTGTCGCGAGTGGCACAATTTCTATATAATTGCAGGTACCTAGTATTTGCTGAATTTGAGTGTTGGAGAAACCATGAGTTGATAAATTATGGAAACCATAGAATGAAAGACGGGAAAAAGCTGAATGAGCAAGAAGATGAGGGAGAATGAACACTGATATTCATCTAGTTCCGTTTGGATCCGTAACAGTTTCATGACCGAGGACACATTTCAAAGCATCTCAAACTCAGTTTTCCCACTACAAAGTCTGCAGACTAAGCCATGACTTTTTTTTTTGAGAAACAAGTAATAAAATAAATAAGGGGGTTCCTGGTTCTGTATCTGAGGAGCTTGGAAGTTGCCTCTGCACCCTAAGACAAATCAAAAGCTGAACAGACTGGACACTCGGTACCCCTTCCAGGAGCCATGAGAGTTGGGGACATGAGTGCATCCGGGGTCTCCAGCCTGCTGAGAGAGACGGGCTGCCGCAGGGAGCCCCAGTTTTCCAGAGCAGTGCTTCCCAAGCAGAAACCACTGTGGGAACCAGTGCCAGGCCAGGGAAGCCTGAACAGTAGTTGTCTGAGGGCTACAGACCCTAGTAGCACCCATTCATGGGGAGAGAGGTGTGAGATAGGGTGAGATATATCTCCAGGGGCTTGGTCTGGTTCCCACAGTGAATACTGGAGGAAAAAGCCAGATTGGAGAGGGGACACAGATTACTAATATCAGGAATGAAGGAGAGGACATTATTACCAATTCCATGGTCATCAAAAGGAAAATAAAAGAATGCTATGAATAACTCGATGTCCACGAATTTGGTAACAGGTAAAATTGACCAAATTCTTGAAAGACACATCTGCCAAAAGAAACAGACATTCAGAATAGGTCTATATATGTATTAAATAAATTGAATCAATGATTAATAACCTTCCAAAATAGAAATCACCACACCTAGAAACATTCACTGGTGAATTCCACCAAATATTCCAGGAAGAAATTATACACATTCTCTACTACTCTTTCAGATATAGAAGGGGAGTAGCCAGGAGTATACTCAACAAAGACATTACAATAAAGAAAAGCTACAGACCAATATCTCCTCTGAACATAGATGCAGAAATCCTCAGTAAAATATTAGCAAACTGAGCCCCGCAATACATGAAAAGAACTCTACACCACAAACAGGGAGGAGTTGTCCCGGATATACAAGGCTGATTTCATATTTGGAAACCAGTAATGGAAGCCGTCATATTATCAGGCAAAGGAAAAGAACTAATATGATTGCATTCATAAATGCAGAAGCACATGACAAAAGCCAGCTCTAATTTATGAAAAAACAAAGAAAAAACAAAGACAAAAACAAAACAACCTCTGCAAGAAAACTAAATGCATTAGTGAGGGATAGAGGAGAACTTTCTTGCCTCTGACCTTGATAAAGAATGTATAGAGCTAACATCCTACGTAACAGTGAGGAAATTACTACGTGGACAGCGGACAGTGAAGTGTCCCGTGGGGGCAGGTGTGTTAAGGAGGGAACAGGTGGAGCGCAGAGGATGTTCAGGGCAGTGCAAACACCGTGTATGATACTATAATGATAAGTACGTGTCATCGTACAGGGCGGGGCAAAAGTAGGTTTAGAATTGTTTGTATGGAAACTAATACAATGACTAATAAATTATCATACAAGAATAAACTGTTTCATGTTCTTACTATTCTAAACCTACTTTTGCCTACCTCTGTATTTGTCCAAACCCACAGCAACAGAAAACCAAGAGTGGTGCCTCAGATGAACTGAGGACTTGGGGTTATTACAATGTGTTGCTGTCAGTTGTAACCGGTGTACTGCTCTGGTGGGGGTGCTGGTCGTGGGGGAGGTTAGGCACGTGTGCAGGTCGGGGGTATACGTGAAACCTCTGTGCCTTCCTCTCCATTGTGATGTGACCCGAAAACTGCTCTAAAAGTAATTTTGAAATGATAAAAATGTAGCTGTAAATATGCTTTATAAACTGTCAAATGCATAACAATGTTAGCTGTCCTATTGTCTTACTATTTGACATGAAGCAAGCCACCGCAATCTCCTCAAAGTGCTGACTCGATACCAAAGCACAGCCAGGTGGGCGGGGGGTCTTCAGAACCCTCTGCACCGAACATTCTATAACCTCTCATTCAATCACGCCAGCATTTTCTGCCATTTCCTATATGCCACACTAGTCTAAATAATGTCACGTTAAAAGAAAAAGAGGACCAATAAATGTAGAAAAATAGTCACTTCTCTTGCAGAGTGATAATGTACTAATAGAACTTAACTGCAAGAAAATAGCTTGATGTATTGATAAATTCCCATTATTTCCTTAATTTTCTTATATGTGGCCCTTGCTGTGGTCTGGGCTACGAACAACAGGGAATGAAACAGGCAAGATTAAAATGTCTCGATTTCCAGTGTGGGCTTTAACAAAAACAAAATGGATCGCCCCGAGTGGAAGTATTCTGTAGAGTTAATTACATTAAAAATAATGTACCATCACAAAAAGAAATCAGATGTTCCTATTTCATGCTTTAGCAGAGATTTGATGAGGGTAAAGTGAGTTTGTATTGGAAATTATCTTGAAAGGGCTGGGGAAGAAGGGGAGAGAAAGACCTTACAGATGGACAGCAACTTAAAGTGCCCAGCACAGCGGCCTGCGGGGGCGGGGTGGGGTCGGGGTCGGGGGCGGGGTAGCAGGGGAGCTAGTGAGAAGAAGCCAGGCTTCCTCTTCCATTCCTTGCCTGTGTGTCGCTTGTGCGCTGCTCACAGGTGCTCTGGCAGAAGGGACAAGCTGTACTACTCAAGATTCCCTGCACCCCGTCACAAACGGGGCATATTCCAGCTGCCCTGTGTGGATACATATCTGTTAATGTCTCAGTTTAGGGCACTTGTCCAAAGCCTTTTCTCTCCCGTCACCCCCAAATAACCCCTAGTCACGACATCCCCTGTCAGTGGCTGGGTTGTTGCCCATCAGAAAAAACTCACTCTATTTGCATGAACATCCAGTATCATTTTAGCCATCTGAGAGGACCTCTAACTTTAAAAAAAAGTCTACTTAGTATGGTTAGCATGTTTGAAAAATGTATTTTCTCTCAGAATCATTATTTCAAGAGATGCTATAGAAACACTTTGTCCTTGTTGAGAAACACAGGTACAAATGCTATTGATCCTTCACTTTTGTACGGGCGTCCTTTCCTGTAGAGTGAAAAAGGGGAGAAATGCACACCATCAACATGCAACTTGGGACACGATTTTGACAGAAAGGCTTGGATTAAAAAGCAAATGTACAATCGCGGGGTGCATGCATATTCATCTGCTTGTCACCACATAAATGTATAGAGATAGCTATTTTCTAGCATATGGAAATATAGGCTGTTTTGACAGATGTGACAGATACATATACATACACATCCATTGCTATCAGTGTTTTTAAAATGAGTGTGATCGATGCTTATTTGCTGCCTTTCATTATTTTTAGTCGGAGTGTACCTGAGGAAGAACTCTGTCTCGTTTTTAAAATAAGCAAACCATTTTGCTTTCCTGTTAACCTCTGACAGTGCAAAGTAAAGTGATTCGTTAAATGCATAGTCCATGATTATTTATGAGATGCTAAGTAGGTGTGTGATGTGCTAATTATTAAGAAAATGCACATTTGGAGCACCTCCAGGTGTCTCTCTCATTCCCCCTCCCCCTCCCCCTCCCCCAGGGGCAGTCACTCTCCCTCTGAAAATCGTTAAGATATTGTCCCTTTTCTTCAACAGACTGAAATAGGCTTAAGGTTAAAATTCAAAAAGTCATTATACATTTTAGTTTAAAAATGTGTGGTAAAAGGATAAGAAAATCAAAATAAAAGGGAGCTCAATATGATGGAGAATTAATTGTTCACAGCACTTTTGATTTTTTTTAAAAGTTTGTTTTTTAAAGCTTGTGAACAGTCTGACCATAATGTCATAAAGAGACAAAAAAACAACTCTTATATCGAAGTATTGTACACCTGTAGCAGAACAGTTACTTTAAATTCATCTTTGTGTTTATTGTTTCAAATCTCAAGGCTAAACAGGTGTGTCTGAGTAACACGGCTAGTTTGCGAGCTGAGAGAATGTACAATGCATTCGTTAAAGGTCCGCACAATATGTGTGGCTTGATTATTGAGAGCGGCAACACTAGAAGCAAATTGACATTGATCCTTTGCAATGAACCTGGGACTTGCCTAAGATCTTTATTATCTCACATGGTTACCTGAATCCTGTGAGTCTGGTGAGGTGTTTCAGCGCCCTCCTCACCTGTTCACTTACATCCACCTTGACTGCTCTGCAATGCTTTTTACACTTTAAGTGATCTTTCTGAAACAAAGTTGTCATCACCCCATTTCCCGTCTTTGCTTAAAATGCTTGGATTGTTTCCCATTATTCTCAGAATCGCGGTGAAACCTCCAGAGTAACCTCCAGAGTAAGTTTGTTCTGGCTTCTCACAACTTACCTTTTACACTGTCCTCCCCTGTGTCTGCTTCCCAGTCCCCCTGGCTGTCTTCCGTCACTCGCATTTCAGACACTCTGCTGCTTCACGTTCTGCCGTTTCCCTCCCCTGCGATATTTCCCCCATCTTTGTCTAACAATGCCTTTGCATTACACTATCATTTCCCTCACAGAAACCACCCTAGATGTTTCTGACTTTCTAAAATTCCAATCATATCTACTCTCACGGCTCCTATAATTCATATTTTAATAATAACAATTTTGGAAGTTTTGTTTATTGCTCTGATCAATAAATGATTGTCTATCACATTAACCATAAACTTCAGGAAGCCAGGGCTGAGTTTGATTTTATTCATGATCTCCACCCCTGAGGTGAGCACAGTATTTGAAAGATGATGACGCGTGGGGAGGTATTCGTTAAACGAAGGCATGCTTGAGTAGAAGAAGGAATTAACTGACGAACCCTTTTTTATGGTGAGCTAGTAGTATATTTTAAGTATTGTAAGTGTTTTCACCCTTGTTTTTTTTTGCAAAGCAGAATGTATAAAATGTCAATGAGAAACAGATATCCCTAGTTGATATATCAATATTGAGTATTTTTAGATGCAAAAGTTATATAAAAATATTAGTTCAGAGAGTTGTTGAGGTTTTGGTAGAAGTATGCGTGGTAAATACAGATTAAAACAAAACAAGAATTGTCAGTACACATTTTATGGGTTTTTCGGAAGTTCAGGCTAATCAGAGCTTAGGTTTCTCTATGGAATGAGAGAGAAAATAAATGAGGTTTCAGGATAAAAATATGAGGCCTGTGTACTGACAGCAGGCTTCAGTGAGAAATACAATCTTTTAGATTCAAGAGTTTCCCATTCTCTCAGGATAAGAAATTGTCCAAATGGGTAATATGGAGCAAGAGTTCTACTAAGGAAAATACCAGAGAAATTCAAAGCAAAGGTCAAAAGTCAAAGGACATACATAGAGTAACATTGTTCCCTGTTCCTTGAACTCTTGGCATATTTTTCTGATGTCTTTCCAGAAAAACAAGATTAACCACTGCACCATCTGTCAGTCTGTTTACAAACTTCTGTTTCATGGATTTGATTGCTTTTTAACCAATGGTTTGACTGAATCGGCATATTTGTCTGATACCACAGACCTGTTAGTTCAGTAAACTGTGGAACCATTGAGAACATGCATTTTCCTAGCCAACACATTTCATGGTCAAACTGGGCCCAGAAAAAATCTGGGATAGAAAAACACTCTGAAAAATCTTCATCATTGGCTTTGAACAGCCGCAACATCTAGGAAGAAGTCAAGTTTTTTTTCAAGCCTTCCACCCTTAGCGTAACCTTCTTCTTTCCCCTCGATGGCCTTGGATATGCTGCTTGGGCACTTTCTCGCTCCAAATCTAAACCAGCTGAGGAACTGCAGTGAGAATGGCTGTCAGTGTCACCCGAGAGGATGAGCCTGCTCGGGTCGTTTCTAGGGGAAAGAGGGTAAGGGGGAACTAACTGAATACTTGGAACACATAAGCCAGTGGAGATAATGTGCTTATTTTTAAAAAAGAGAAAACAGTACTGGAAGTCAAGTGTGGTAGATAGAAAAGTACTCCCAAACGCGAGTATCAGAACACTGTGAGTCACTCCCTAGGGTGTATTTGGTTCGCATGGAAAGATTGACAGTTGTAATTAGGCGTGGGCTCAGAGAAAAATGGCAAGTTATTGGAAACAGATACATTTACACAGTGCTGGGAAGAGGCAATATTTGATAAACTTGGACTGGATAGCAATCCGATGGATTGATAGCAGTTCCCAGGTGGTTTTTGAAAACACGAACCCTGAGGTCCAAATGCTGGGTCATACCACTATTTCCTATCTGGGCGATTATTAAGTGTCTCCTTGCATCATGTCTGTCATTTGTAAAATGGAGATGATAACAGTATAATAACAATGTTTCATTCATAGAGTTGTTGCAAAAGCTCTATTGGATTTTGTTTGTAAAATATATGCACATGCTTATCAGAGTGTGTGTCCATAGCAGAACCTGTGTGTCCATATATATGAGACTCTGGGAATCGCATGTACAGGACGGTGACTAGAGTTAAAGATACTGTATTGTTTATGCTTGAAAGTTGCTAAAAGAGTAGATCTTAAAGATTCTCACTGCCACCACAGTAACCAGATAGTAACTGTATGAGATGAGCCATGGGCTAGCTAGCCTTACTGTGGTAATCATTTTACAATACACACATGGATCACAGTGTACACTGCAAACGTACACAGTGTTATATATATCAATTATGTCTCCATAAAGCTGGAAACGCATTTTAAAATAAACACCTCAGGAGCTTGTTAGAACACAGATTGCTGGGCCCCACCCCCCTCCAGAGGCTCTGATTCCGTGTAAAATTGAGAATTTACATTTTTAGCAGATCCCTAATTGATCCTGATGATCCTTGTCCAGAAACAATACTTGGAGAATCGCTGTGCTAACGAGCTGTTTTGCATTTTATCCTGAAGGTATTGCTACTGGCAAATGTTAATTTTAATCATGCTCTGCAGGAGCACATAGATTATTTCTAATCTCCCTTGTACCACATCTTCGAGATTTTGAAAACCGCCTTCCTATGACAGCTCAGTCCACCTTCATCCGGAAATGAGTTACCTTGTTCCACGAAATACTTTTAGAGCCCCAGACTCTCAGAACACACTAGCCAGCCCGAGAATGTTCTTTGTTTTAAAATATGACTCAATAGAGTGACATAAAAACGTGTTCTGCTACTTTACATAGGAAACAGGCAGTGAAGCTTGTGAAGGGAGAAAGTGTTTTTACCCAGACCACCTTCTCTTCCGGATTCGCGTCTAAAAGGGTGCTGCCTGGTCTAGCAAGAACCGAGTACAGTTTCACCACCAGCTCCTTCCCACAAAAGCCCCAGGGATTTCCTCCTGCCGGAGAACACTTGATGACCATTAGGAGGGGGAAAATAGCTTTTATAGCTGGGTAAAAACTGGTGTCGTTTACATCTGTATTTCCAGAATCGGGAGAAATGTGTAGCACATAGAAGGGGTTCAAGAAATACTTGCTAAGAGAATGTATTGAATGTATGCGGGGTCTTATCTCACATGTTTGCAAATTTCAGCAGGGCATTTACACAGTATGTCAAAATTAGAGTCTCCCAAGCTCCCGCCACTGCATGAGTGTTGCTATAAGGGACAGCTTTACGGAAAGCCTCCCTACACCCTTCCCCTTTCTCAGCTTCCCACTCACACAGATGCTTCCACGAAGTATGTACAAAGAGGTCAGTCTCTGTGCTTCTTGGGTGATAACTTGAGAATCAGAAAGATGAGACAGTTTGGCGGCAATCTCAAGTATTCCGTTAAATATGACAAACTGTTGATGATGGAGATCAGTGGTCTGACTTCTGTACACCTTTATTCTAGGTCCCAAATGCAGACCCTAGGGCAAATAAATGTGGTAATGACGCAAAAGGAAAGGAACCAGCCTTGTGTCTGTCTGTGTGCTGTTGGCACGTTTCTCATGAAAATGCGGGAAGGAGGTGTTTCTAGTTCATCACATTAAGAAGGAACCTGTGGCTGAGAGATCTTAGGCAGATTCATCTCAGTAACGTAGCTGTGCCGTGGAAGATTTGAATGAAAAGAATGAGTAGGTTAAAGGTGAATTTCTGCCACCTGTGTCTTAACTGGTATGGACAGACCCTCTGTCTAACAGATGATGAATGGTGAAAAAATAGGCAGATCAAAGTACTAAGTGAATGAGTTTGTTCGTCGAAAACCCTCTATGTTTATCAGAAACACCCTAGGGATAGACACAATTGTTAAAATTTAGGGCAGCAATGTTTTCATCTTTATTACAGGCTCAGTGCTCTGTTAGAGACTCAGGAAAGGGAGATGAGAAAAAGTGGATGGAATCAGTGAATGGAGAAACCCTACCCATGAAAGAAGGAGATGTTATAAATAAAATAAAAGGCAGACCTAAAACTGTGAAGGGGGGAAATGAAATGAAAAGGCAGGGGAAAGGGAAAAAAAACTACCAGTTGGAAATCTTAAAAACATATATACTATATAGCAGGTGTGTCAAACTCATTTTCGCCAGGGGCCACATCAGCTTTGCAGTTGCCTTCAAAGGGCCAAAATAATTTTAGGACTGTCTAAATGTAACTGCTCCTTAACTGTTAAGGAGTTGAAATTACCTTCGGCCCTTTGTGATGAGACCCCCAGTGAAAATGAGTTTGACGCCCCTTCTATATAGTGTATATAATTATCTATATAATTGACTATTCATGTGAGTATAATAAGTAACTTTGAATTGAATAGTTAATGAGAGATATGGTGATTTTAAAGAGAGTAGTGAAGATTCATTCAGAATTCTACTCAAAAAGGCAGAGAAATATTTAAAATAAAAAAGGATGAGAACATTGGAGCAAGGAAGGACCAGCTGAAATTCCCACGCCTGCTAGGGTTTCGGAAAGAGGAAATCACAGGAAGGGTGTAGAAGCAACACGGAGGAGGAGGTTTGGTCTCCCTTTCAACAGGGAAGGAAGGCACGGGCCCTTAGCTCAGGGAGCCTCCCTGAATCCCATTCAACATAAATAAGAAGAAATCTTGGCCTAGACATCCTGGCAAAGCTACAGATTACAGAAAATCTTAATTTTTTACAGGATGTTCCAGTTAAGTAGAATAACAGCAAACTTCTCATCAATAATAATAGATATCGGAAGGGAATAGAATTATTTTTAGAGCTAAGGAAGAAGAAAAGACAGATTAAAGTTTGAAAACTAAATGAATTTTCAAAGTTAGCTAAAGGAGATCCATCCAGAAATTTTCACTGAAAGAAATGTTAAATGATAAACCTGAACAGTAACAAGAAGAAATTCAAGCAAGTCAGGTAAGTTAGAAAAGAACTGGGCAGAGCTAAACGCACTAATAGTTTTTGTGTTTAAAAACAGCTAAGATAAAGTTCTAGATAACAATAGCAAGTAGACATTTCCCAGTGCTAAAAATATGCTAAAATGACTCGCTTTGGTCAAGCTTAGAAATACTAAATGAATGGGTTTGTTGGAAAAATTTATAAGTGAACGTGTTATTTAAAGCAAATTATTCTCTAAAGAATAGAAATTCAAACTTTTAGAATCTATAGATGGAAATAAAGAAGAACAATGAAATTTTAAATTGATAGAAAATATAGGAGAAAACAGTGCAGGCAAAGAATGATAAAGAAAATTTCTAGTGTTTGGTGTTTGCAGTCTAAATATGCAAGCAATTCTAAGTATAATTAGAACAGGCCCTGGCTGGGGTGGCTCACTGCATTGATTGCCAACCTGCAAACCAAAGGTCGCCCGTTCGATTCTCAGTCAGGGCACATGCCTGTGTTTCGGGTCAGATTCCCAGTAAAGGGGCACATAACAGGCAACCACACATTGATGTTTCTCTTCCTCTCTTTCTCCCTCCCTTCCCCTCTCTCTATAAATAAATAAATAAATAAATAAATAAATAAATAAAATCTTTTTAAAAAACGCATAGAATAATGTTACTAATTAGGGCCAGAAATTATCTGATTTGGATTTTAAAATATACAATATGTTAGTGTTTATAAGAGACACAGTATTGTACATTACAAAAGAAGATTAAAATATAGGGTTGAAAAAGACATCTGTGCAAACAGTAAGCAGATATAGCCACTGTGACAGTATTAATATCATCATGATTGAATTTTAGAAGACAGCATATTAGAGATAAAGGATATGAAACTTCTCTGCTCATTAACAGTAAATTTATAATTAAATTGTATATTTATAAAATAGAAATACTGTTGCTAGTTAAAATAAAACATATCAGTATGGATAATCCCATATAATGCAGTGCACTTAAGAAGTAACAAAATACTATGTACAGTATATAAACTTAAAGCAGTCAAAATACTGGTAATATGTTTGCACATGCTTAAGAATGATAAACACTAAATTTAACATAGTGGTTATCCTGCAGACAGGGATGCTGATAAAAATTTAATTACAAAAGATTCTAAAATATACTAATAATATCTTAGAAATAAAGAAAAACAAACATCTAATAAAACGTTCAGGGGTAAAGTAAGAAAATCTATTTTAAGGCCTGACACGTTTTGCATATGACAGCGTATGTGCATGCGTGTGCGGATAGTGGATGGGGTAAGGACACAGCTGCTATTGGAATCTTCAGCATGTGTCTCGCCTGAGACTAGGACATCCACCCATAATTAGCAATCCAGGCCACTAGGCAGAGGAATGAGGAAATCAATATGCGAAACTCCTTTCTTGAGAGGGTTGAACTCTCCGAGGCAATGAGTTGAGCTCTGCCGAGCCTGCTCAGCCCTTTGCTAACCCCCTTCCGCTCTGATTATTCTCAGCAGCTCGTCCCCATTTGTCTCTCTCCTCACGGAGCTCCCAGCAATCACACGGACCCAGTTTGCATCTGTCCTGCGCTGCCTGAAAAAGTCTGATTTCATGCAAATGTCGCTTCTCTTCGCTGAAACCCGGAGAGCGGCTCTCTCATTCAACACATGGGCCACAATCAACAAGAGAGGTGGCCCTGGCGGGTCCCTGAGTCAGTAAAAGGCAACTTCAGTCATTTCCTCTTACCTCCAAAGCCTTTTATTCTTTAAAATTGTTCAGCTGAATATTGGCACGTCACTTCCTCACGTGGTTTGTTGTTAGAGCCGTGAAAGCTCTACTGAGATGACGACACCAGGAGAGGGCAGGATAGAATGTGAGAGAACCCCCGGGCTTGTGTGTCACTTCTGGCTGGGAATCCTCCACCAGGCCCAGCGCGGGGTGTTTGGAGATGACTTACTTCTTAAGCTAAAGGCGCTTCTAGCGTTAGCGGTCCGGCCCAGACGAACTGCGTTCCGCCCCCCAGACACGGTGCAGTCTCTCATTTCCTGCATCCCAGCCGCATTGGCTTACATTCCCTTTTTAGCGAATATTTATTATTTTTAATTGTATTCTTCGATTACAGTTTAACACAGTCAGTACTTTTGAGAAGAAAGTCACGAGGTGCCCACAGTTAAAGGGCAGAGAGTCAAGCTTCACCTGCTTGATGGTTAAATCTACAAACTATTTGACATTCTGCTTGAAAGCCTTGTCTCCTCTTCCTTATTTATTTATTCAATTATTTGTTTATGTGGGTCTGGACTCATGGATATCCGTTTGCTTTCACTATGCAAAAACAGTTGTTAATTTTTACCAAGCCCTGTAGCTCAAAGGGGCTAACAGGGACCTCGTCCTGTGTACTCAGGACTACCATGCCAAATACCTGCCTGGTCCACCTCAGCTCTGTTCAAGGTAGCTTCACTGCATGGCACTGTGGAACATATCAAGATATACAGGCCTCATCTCATAAAATATGCATAATTCATCTGCCCCATGCCAGACAGAGAAGTTTTATTCCCGTTTCTCTTTTTCTCTGAATTCCTATTGCTACATAACAAATACCCTCCAAATCTAGTAGCATAGCTCAACCATTTATTATGCCCCTGGATTCTATAAATTCCACTGGGGCACAGCAGAGATGATTTTATTTCTGCTCCCTGATATCTGTGATTTCAGCTGGAAGACTCAATGGCTGGGTGGGGTTGGAATCTGAAGCCTTGTTCACTTAACATGTTTAACAACTAATGCTGACTGTTGGCTGGAAACTTAGCCGAGTCTGTCATCCAGAATATCTATGTAGGTAACTCTTCATGTAATCCAGGCTCTGCATATTGGTTATTGGGTTACGAAGATTAGTTTATTAGAGATAGGTAGAAGTAACTTCTACCTTTCTAGAACCTTGAAAGGTTCTACCTTGGCTAGAACCTTTTTCAGCCTAGCCAAGGTTGTCACATAGTTTCACACCCTACTTGTGGAGGCAGAAACATACCTAGAGGAAAGAATATATATTTTCCTTTTTGATGGGTATGGAAAAATTCTCGGGAAAGATGTTGGATCACTATTAGTCTTGCAGCCATTTTGAAGAAGAAAATATGCTACTTTCTCTTAGGGTCACTTCCTAGGACATTTTGGATCACTGGATTCCGTAGTTCTGAGTTTATGGCAGCCGCTGGATAAAATGTCTGCAATAGTGTCCCTCTCATTAAACAGTCAGTTCTAAGTGTGGGTCATTCTGTCTGATCACTCCCACACCTTACTAATCCTGGCTCTTCCAAGTCTTCATTCACTTCTCCTCTCCATTGCCCCATTTCCTCAGAGCCAAGAGTTTCTTACCCAAGGACATCATTGCAGCAAAAGAAAACGGGTATTATAAATAATTTTTAAAGATGGTAAAAAAGGAATGGGAGAATAGACTTTTTCAATTCACGTTTAATTGGAAAAATACCACCAACAAGTGGAAAATAAACGTGTCTGACTCACCGGAGAAGCACACTGTGCATGTTGTGTTGAGGAATGACAAGGGGAATTGAGCTGACCTCGACCCAGAGAACCCTACTGCGAGCAAATTAGCTTACTGGCGAGAAGAGGCAGATTTTGTTTCCACAATATTCATGGCAGTGTGGAATAAAACTGGAGTATAACCTGGTCATAGGTAATTCAGGCTAGTAAATTAATGCCAGGAATGGGGTTAAGTATAATTTGTTGTTTTCCCCCAAATCTCTAACACACATAGCCCAATTAGGACTATTTCACATGGTTAGGAATTAACAGTAAACGGCTTATGTAAGTCATAGGAGAAATGCAGCACTTCGTACATGGAAAATAGTCAGCTGTGTGACTGTTACTCTCACCTCACCAACCCTAGTCTCTTTGCTTCCTGCTGAAACTGAGAACACCTGAAGAACCACACTCTTCAACAGTGATGTTTGATCTCATTGATGTTCCGGTTAAAGTCAGTTCTGGTTTTAAGAATTTCCCAGTGCTGAATCTGCACACTGCTTGAACCAGTCTGCGTATGCTAAATGGAAATAAGCAGTGATGCTCAGTTTGCCCGTTAAAGACCACCCTCCTTCGTCTAGAATTACCTATCTGCCTGGGACCCCTCCACTGTGGATTTTCCCGCATGTATTCATTCCACATTTTGCTGAGAGTGCTGTGTATTTCTTTTGAGTGTTTATTAAAAAATTTAATTGCATATTTGGGTATTTCATAATTGGTTTTCCCCAAATAATCAAGTTTTAACAACTCCACAGGTGATATATGCACACACAGAGGCACACCTGAGATTACGTGTGTATAAATACACATGCTATGCACATAGGTGTATGTGCAAAAAATAGTACTCATGTATTTGTGTTATTTGTGTGTATTCATGTATGTGTGTGTAAGAGAGAGAGAGAAAGAGAGAAAGTGCTAATGCAGTGTCTTATAAAAATAAATTTTTGGAGTTTTGTTTTGTGGTTCATAGAAATCATTCACCATATAAGTATCTCTATTGCCAACAGGTTATTTAAGATTTTCATTCCCAGAATATAATATATTCTTTATTGGCTTTTTGGATAAAAATACTTGTAATATCAAAATTCCTATAAGTGAGGATAACCTATCATTACCATACAGTTATGAGAAATGTCAACTTTGGTTATAATATTGTTGCAAAAACATTAAGCTAATTTCCATATAATTGCATTGACATTTTTGGGTGGGTATAGTTTCTCAGATTATCCAACAAAAAAATTTCATTTTGAAAATTCAGAAATTAGCCATCTGGCATGTTTTATCTTACAGCACTCAATCACTTTATTATTATCCAATGAAATAAAATTCTTAAGTACAGTTTTAAAGTCTATATTTTTCATTCAATCATAGACTGCTTTTAACCTATTGAAGTCATAATATTGAATCTCAATTTTTTCCAAATATAGTGAAGTCATCTTTTATAGAATTGTATTTTAAATACTATATACATATATTTTAAAACATGCATATGAATGAATATATATGTATATCAACTTTAAGAATGGTTTGCATAAGAAATATCCAGTTAGGACTAAAAATATCTGTATAGCTAGAACCTAAAATGCATTACAATTGGTATATGTATAGGTGTAGAATATTTGTAAAATATTTAACCCTGAAATGCTTTTATACAAATGGAGCTTCTGGAAAGATCTTAGTCTGCTGAACATTTTCCATCCTCTTGGGATCATTTTTATATGACATATTCAGAAAGTCTGGTCCCACGACAGTGCCACGGCATGAGCAATTTTATTGAAATAGAAATCAAAGAACAAAAATATTCAATAACTTTTATTGATGTGTAGGAATGAATTATTCATGGTTTCAAAGTATCTGTGAATAATTCTAATTATCTGCTTTTAACAGATTGAGACCCACTAAAAGTACATGAATAATTTTGGTTGAACATCTACTACCTAGTGGTATATGGCAGGCATCAGACCCCAGATCCACTCTGAGTGCATATATGTTTGCGTGTGTTTCATTATGTACTGTGCTGTTTGGCTTCTGATATAATGCTTTGATAGTTACTAAAATAGATCATTTAAGGTGATTAAGCCAAATTATTCCCAACTCAAATTTATTATGCATTTTCTGAGTCTCTTTTCATTTGTTGCTATGGAATGCATTTTGAAACATTATAAATGCTTCCTGAGGTTTCCTGAGATAGGGACTTGCTTATTATCTCTGCATTCTCCTCAGTGACCGGTGGATAAAGCGATGTCTTATGTCTGCCACTAACCAGCTTTTGGACTGGGACTGTTTGGACTCAGGACCCTCAGCCCCTTCTCCACCTGTAGTTTCGTTGCTATCACAGTGTTAGGCCACCATCCACCTATTTAATTGGCCAAACCATTTATGTCGAGAGTGTGGTTAAGCTTAAGGGAGAAGGCAACATCTAATCCAGCACTTCTAGCCACTTTTATTCTCTTTACCATTTTTAAAATGTCTCTACTTCTTTCATATCCCTTTCATACTTGCTTAATTCATTGACAATTTTGCTTGGAATTTCTTTGAGATTACAACCAGTTTTTTTAATCATGTTTTTTTTTCTATCACCTTTTTTTACAGCATTTTCCATGTTGTATTCACTGTATAAATTTGGTGGACACTTTTAATGCTACACTCCTTCCTGAATCCTTCCTTCACTCCTTTCTGAATCCTTGATGTTATATATGGCACTGACTTGATGGCATTCTCTTTCTGGACTTACCAAAGCTATAATTCTATGATCTGGTCTTTTTATTTCCCTCTGCTTTATTTCTCAACATTTTCCCCTCAAATTTTATGATTGCATATCATTAAACACATTTTACATTTGTGCTTAAACACAATTTGTGCTTAAACACAAAGCACCATACATTTTTTTTAGGCATTTACACTTATTACTTTTTTTATTGTGAATGCCCAACTTCTCATTCTCCGCTCACTTGGATGTCAAGCTTTGTCACTTGAAGTGTGACTTACATAGATATTTCTTGAGTGTCTTCATTGACTTCTTAAGAGTGGGTTACATGTTCTTTCTCTATGTTCCTACAGGTTCTTCATTGACTCCCATTTACAGCGTTTATTTCTCTGTACTATAATTTTTTAACCCCTTATGTTTCTCTCCATGAAGGCTTCATATGCCATTTGGTAGGACATGTGTCATCAAATTTATCCAGGTCACATGTCATGGCTACTAACACATAGTACCACTTAAGTATGTGCTTATAGGTATTTAGTAAGTTTAGAGAAAGAAGGATATTAGATATTAGCTTGTGGAAAGAATGTGTTCAGCCAAGTGACAGTTTGAGCATTTGAATGATATTCAACCTATAATAGTAAGATGAATGTTGTACCTAATTCGGGTTAGGCTAACTTTTGATATGAGAAAAACTTACCATTTATTTGTTCTTTGTTTACAGTCCTTGAATTTCCCCATAAATTTCCTTGCCCATCTTTTATACACAACCGAGTCCTTGAAAAAGTCTCCTCACTCTCTATTTAATGTGCCAATATATCAGAAACATAGTGGGACAAAATGTGTATTATTGTAGATGGATTCTTTGATGCTTGGCTTTGAAAATAATAAAGACCTAATATATTTCTCCAGAATAAAGCTACAGATAGATCATTCTTATAACTGGTTCAAAAAACAAATTGGTTTCTATGGAGAAGGGAAAGTTCTAGGAGAGAGGAGAAGAGAGAGAGAGGGGATGATATCAGAAGTTTAGTCTGTGAATTGAAATGAAACCTGAAGAAGCAACTCCAAAAACTATTTTTTGCTACATCTTTGAGGGTATGAGACACGAATGAGACTAAAGTTTGTCTTTGGTGAAGAAATAAGCTTGGGAACTTCCCCCCAATAATTCAACAATCTTTGCTTTTGTTTTGCTTCAATAACAAAAATCTAGTTGTAGTACTGGGTGAACATCTCATCTGTACCAGAGAATGTGGGCATTTTATATTTTTACCTTGAATTTTTATAGCCATTTGACAATTATGAATCATATTTCACTTTTCTTTGGAAAATATGCTACTTAGTTTAATTAAGTCTCAAAATTTGAGCATGGTACCTAGATGTGGACTCAATGAAAGAAATTTTTTCCTCTATTCCACACTGCAGTCTACTTGACTTTCCATGTTACCAGATCACCATAAATATACAAAATGTTAAGTGCTAAAATGTTAGAGGCATTAATTATACAATAAATACCCTAAAAATATCTCTTCAAATCAACTAACTACAGTTGAAAAAGGTAACAACATTATTTGGTCATAATATCTTCTATTAACATTTAATGTTTCTATAATCCAGTTAAATAAATGCTTGGCAAAATTTGATAAGCTGTCTTTTGTTTAATGCCAGAGAAAAGGTATTTGATTATTCAATAATTTTATTGATATCCCTGCTCAGTATCATCAGTGTAGATATATCTACTGTTTTCTATGTTTATTTCAGATTTATTGAATGAAAGAGGCCTAAATTACTACTTGCTTGGCCAAAATACGGTCAAATTTAATTATAGCCTTTCATGATTAGATTTTTTAAAAAATCATTGGGCTTCCCTCAAAATTATTGGAATCAGCAAACCTCAGTTTCAGGCATACATTTGTATGACTATGTTTAAATAATTTAAATTTTCTGATCTTATTTCCACCTCTTAAAATGAAAATTTCTGGTATACCCATGCATTAACATACTAGGTAGATTTTGTAATGATGCTAATGAATATTATAGAAATTCATAAGTATATAACATTAATCTTAAAAACAATATGAATATATGCATGGATTCATTAAAAAGAATATTAGAGAATGTTAATTATGTCTTGATTGATGGGATTATGGACAGTTATTTTCTTTTTACTATTCTTTATGTCTTTAGTATGGAATTTTTAGTAAATACTCTATTTATGGTTTAGGAAAATATTTCATTAATTTAATTAGCAATTAAATTAAAGATTTTCAATTAAGATTTGAGAGCTTAAGGGCATGATAAGAAAAATTTATTGTTGTGTGATTCTGATAGTCATAAAAATTATTATTAACACAATTCTTAAGAATCATTCTAGAAAAATATATATATACCCATCTTATCATAATTATTATAATTTCCTGGAATTATGAGCTATCTCATGAATGACTTGGCCCAAGGTCAAAACTCTTAGTCTTTGGGCTTCAAAACAGTAATGAGAATCAGAAAGGTCAGGGGACATCAAGAAGATCTAATGAAAGTAATTAACAACCCAGCTAATGAGTAGATTTTTATTATATGAACACAGGGTAAAAAGAGGAGATCACCACTATTTCTCCTTCACTGTATCTTTATGAAGCAATAAAAGAGAGTTGGAAAATGTGTTACTTATCACTCCAAATCTCTAAAATAGAGTTTTTCCTCTGGTCAGGGGAGAGGAGATGGATGAAATATAACAGTTCTGCACAAATTGATAGAGTTTTCCATTATTAACTTTTACAATAAAATATTTTCTGTATAAAGAGAATTCTAAGTAAAACAGACTTTTAATTTCATTTTAAATGCTTTAATTATGGAATATTTTAAATAAAGAAAATCTGTACTGGTGAAGACCTATAAGAAATGTTACAGGATTCATATGAGAGAGTTCAAATTGTCTAATAGTCACATGTTAAAAATAAAAAAGAATCATGTGAAATTATTTTAATATACAACATCTTATCAAATGCAATGTTTTAAAATATCATTTTGGCAAGTGATCATTGTCAAATTTTTGAGATTATCTTACATTTTTTGTGCTGAATCTTTGAAGTCTGACGTACATTTTATACGTCGAACTCACCTCACTTTGGACTCGCCACACTTCTCGTGCCCAGGAGCTACATGTGGCTCATGACTACCATCTTAAACAACACAGAATAACAACGTAGCTTGCAATCATGTGTCCTTCACTCTGATTTAAAATAGTTTAGTTATTTAGAGAAAAATACATGGAGAACGCTGTTGTAAAATATTAATGCATCGCGGATAAAAACGAAGCCCTCAACCTGCTTCTGGCAGAAACGACAAGTTGCATTTTCGTCTCCGTCTCCCTCGAGCTAATCAGAACCTTGACATGCGCGTAGCCTCTCATTCCTTCTCTATTTAGGGGCTTTGTTTGCTTGTTTCTTTTCAATGATATTGACATTGTTGTTTCCGTGGCTCTTCCAGTAAGAACGATTTCAATTACAATAACTTGGAAGCTTGACTTTAATTCACCATATCTGTCAATGGTGATATCCTGCCCTAAAAAAGCATACATGGCTTGAAGTCATAAAGTGCAGCAAGTTTCAGTAGGGTCAGTGAGCAGCTTACTTTTAAAGTAAATACTGATTAAAGCCACAGTGTTGTTTTTCTTTTTTCTTTTTTTCCTCATTGAGTTCTGTAATGTCAACTGAAGTCCAAAGTGTGGTCAGCAGCAGCTGAGCCTACATTTCCTACTAAGTTCCAACCGTTGAGAAAAGATGTCTTCCTGGGCCTCTCCCTGGCAGTGAGAAAGAGCGCTCTTCCACAGCGCTGGGGTGCTGTACCTCCCATCCGATTTGCAGGGATTCATTCATTCATGCCCTCTTCCCAAACATAACAGTAGTAAGGAGAAAGCTCACACCCTTAATCCAATGAGGCCCTCTTGGAGGCTGAGTCAGTCATTAAAACTGGATCCCTGTGAATTGAGAAAATAAGGACAGTAGTTCTAAGGCATTAACTGTGATGCCACCTCAAGAGTTACGAGAGTCTGGACTTCCAATTTGCCAGCCACCCCCACCAACACAGGGGTCACACCCATTTCTGGTCATTAAAACACCGGCAAAAATAAGCATTCTTTTCATGTAGCTGTCGGAAGAGAGATACCACCAATTACCTTTGAATCTATTTTATAATTTTGAAGTAGTTGGTAATAGCCATTGAGCATTTTGGTTGTCGTGTGCAATTAGGTTAAAAAAAAAAGACCATTTAAGCAATGGATACTACAGTGCACCGTCTTCTCTAACTTAATTTATCTTTTGAGTCCTTTTGTGTGCCTCCGCGCACTCCTGTCCTCAGGCCTGTGTATGCCCTGTTTTCATCCCTACAGTCCCTCCCTGCTCTGTTTCCTCACAGCCCTGCGAGTATTTTGAGATCCAGGTAAAATGAGAGCTCTCCTAGGTTTTTCAGTTGCAAGCAATGGCATCTTTCCCACATAATACATTGTTAGTACCTCTTTTACGGTTCTTTTGAACTATAATTTTAGGCAGAATGCAGCCACGGACACTTGAACTTGTCTTTATGTCGCTACTAGAGAAGTCATCTCTTTTCTCAAGTTGCCGTCTGTGGGTTATTCATCTTCCTGTGCCACATGTTTACTTGCACTTGGTAAAATTTTATTAAATATCTTCCGAATAAATGAGGTCCAGGACTGAGGTGTTATGGTCAATGAAACCATCTCTCCTCTCTTCCTGCCTCTGACAAATGAAAAGTGATCAAGTTAAAGTCACGGTGCCCAGGCTCAGACTGAGAATTATGGTTACACTTGAACCTGGTCATGGGCCCTGGTCAAGAATCATGGAAGGTTAGGCGAATGCAGGGAATGTGTAGGGCAGGTGGTGTAAATAACTCAGATCCAGTTTCAAGATGTGTGTCTAATTTCTAAACCAGTCCTACTGGTTGATTTGGGAGCCAGTGGTAGAGACCTGATAACTGAGCAGGTGAGGAAATATTTGGTTTTGATTTTTGCAGAGGGTGTATGTCTGTTGATATAATTTGTCCATTATCTAATGTACCACCCTAGTATTATGTGAAACAAAGTTAACTAAAGTAATTTTTTATTATAACATTTTGTTGGAAGAAAAAAGATCTTTGTCCCTGAAACTGGATTGCATTCATTTCCTCCGCTGACTCTTAAAAATTGGAGATACTGAAGGAGAAAAGAAAGAATCCTTAGAAATAGGTCCCATTCTCAATCAGAGCCAAATTTGGGGGACCAGTTCTAATTAATGCTTTTCACGATTAACTGAATGTAGCATGCCTTGCTTCAACTAATACCTTGCTGTATGGTCGGGTGGCTAAGACTTCTGCAGAACCGTATAGGACAGTGGAGAAACAGCTATGCAAATACGGCAGTCATAATAAACACAGTAAATTCCATGTCAGAGGAATGAATAGGGCGCACAGTGAGTCTAGAGCATGGAAGTTACAGTACTTTCCTTAATGCCACTTAAGCATTTGTGGCGGGGTGGGGGGGATGGGGTTAGACACATGAAAGCACAATCAGCCTCTGCATCTTTTGTGCTGAGATTATACTGTGAGGCCATTATTCCTTTGTATCTTCATCCTAAGGCTTGTGGTTAATTTATACGCCTGAGTGAAAAGCAGCAAGAGCTTGCGCACGCATGCAGTGGATAAAAGCCTGGTCCCGGCAAAAACAAAACAAACAAACCAAGGGCAATGTTAAAGAGGAAGAAAGAAAGAAATGAAGAGAGAAACCTGAGCCTGACACAGGCACAAAAGCTTAGCTCTGCAAGAATGTTAAGCCCTATTTTATTTCTCTGCCACTGAATTCAAAATGAGATTTGAGGACCATAAGTGTTAAGAGGAGGGAAGCAATTTCAAGTGACAGAGTTCAAAGGAGGTGGTTATGCATTTCTAAATAAGTACTGGATCTCCTTTAGAGATATTTTGCACTTAGAAATAAAGAGTTCAGTCGAGACCATCGCCCAACTTTCTGGAGAAAATGGCCTATGCAAATGCACCATATCTTTTACTGAAAGCCACGGTCACAGTAATTCTAGGCTTCATTCATTCGACATTCCACAAATATTTATTGAGTGCCTACAGTGCACTAGGAGCTAGGAAAACCAAGCATATTTCAAAGGAATTTGTGTGTACTTTATACTCCAAAGCAGTATTTGTTACTAAATATTTTTTAACTATAGGCCAAAATTTAGATTAAAGCAAGAAAGAAAGGAAGGAAGAAAAAATGCTATAATTTGCTTATAATTTGAAAAAAAACTAAGATAAAAGAAGAGCCATTTAAGTGCATAAGCTATCGTTTCTTACAGAAAATATTAACACAAATAAAATTTGTATTCATTCATAGAGGGTATCTAAAAGAAAGCATGTTTTTTGGTATTTGGATCTGGGGTTTTCATTGTAGACACTCCTGAAGAGATGTCCTCAAATATGGCTTGCTGAACTCGTTAATAATAAAGAAACATGAGATAGTTATACAAAAACATTCCATGGCTATGGACGTAAATATACAGAATTAACTAAGTTTTTCAACCATATTCTTATAAAATTTTTTTTACCAGTTTTAGTTGTCCACTAAATTTTGCTCTCATTTCACTTGCAGAATATTATACAGAATAGACACAATAAGCATTATCATTAATGCTTTATATAAATTCCAACTTTGCAATAGTAGGACACACATATCATTATTTCTAACTAGAGTCCCTGCCTCTTCAGACTGGGGAGAAAATCCTCTGTTTTGCTGTGGGAAATGCTGCTTCCTGCTTCCCTTCCTGTCTTCACTGGCTTTTACATTGTGTCCCTCAAATGCTCCCTATTCAAATTGCAATTTCTGTCCCACCCCACTCCCTACTGGGGTCATTCACGCAGTTGGCCAGTCAGACTATTTCATGCCCTGACAGCAGCAACGTGTCAGAGAGGGGCATGCAGCCCTAGGTGGACCTCACAGTGATGAGGGCCGCCAAGTGTTCAAGGGGTTCCAAGAAACAGGCCTTGCAAGAATTGCAGACTGGAAGAACTAGGTAAGTCCAAAGCTGCCTATGGATCATAGTATCTGCAGAATGAATTTGTATCAGCTGCAGGTGCCACAGGTGGTGCTTTTTAAAGCAGAAGGAGAGAGAGAGTGCTTGCAAGGGAATCAGAACATAATAGGGGGTCTAGTTTTGCACTCTCTTCATCTCTTTCCTCTTCCATCCATTGTGCTGGATCTATTGTCAAGCACCCTTCCATCCCCCCTTGCTTGGTGGTAAAATCAGGGTCATCAGCCCACACTTTTATGCTATTTTCTCAGCAACCCTAAAAGACCTTGTATCCTCCTGGCAATTTCAAAGTGGGTCTCAGAATTAAATCTCACAGCCGTGACTTGGGAAATATTTTCATTCCAGAACCAATTGCTGTGGCTGGAAGGCTAGATTAATACCCAGGTGAGCTATGTTTAGATTATGTGTTCCGTGCTGATTCTGGGGCTTGAGGCTAAACTCAGTCACACACCACATGGACAAAGATCAGGAAAGTGGTGATTTCCTGAGGTAAAAAAGGTAGGTGCCCTTTCCAGAAGGGAAAAAGGCATAGAAAAATGGGAAAAATAACATAACGCCCATGCCAGAATCCAAAAAAATGGAGAGAAGCTGAATTTGGAACCTGATAACCCTGGCCTGAACTACATTTGAAACTGTTTATGTATCTCAGTCAGTTTCATTGTGTTGGAACTAGGTTTTTATTACTTGAAATTGAAAGTCCTGTTTGATATAGGGTTAAAAAGCGGACTCATGCTGATACATTTTCTGAGGAGCAATTCAGGTCAAGTCCCAGCCTCATTCTGATCCTCAGAAAAGTAAGAAGTACTCAGCTGTGAGAATCCCGTGGGAAGGAACAGGTTTCTAGTATGAACCGAGACAGTGTGGTCTACTAGTACCTGTAAGCAAAGTAGTCGGATTTAATTTTATCATCGGTAGGCTTTTGGTAATAATAATTCCATTTTCACCCCCTTACTTGCCTCACCATCCATTTGTCTCGATCCAGATTCCTGAGACCTGGGTATGACAGAGGCGTGGGTACATGTTTAGATCTATGATGACTAATGATGAGCTAAAAGTGGTCATGTATGCCAAAAGACAGTTTTAGTATATTTTGTTGTCTTAGAAAAAAATTAAAGTTGGCAGCCACCATCAAATCAAAAATTTATCTGAGAGGTGACAAGATTTTCTTGATATGCAATTCTGCCTGATTACTATTTTTTGGTCTTTTCGAATAAAATTAAAGAAGAAACAAAGGGAGGTGATTTTTGTCTCTCTTTTAATTGAAACAACACCATCTGATGGATTTCACCCTGATTGTCGGACAAAGGAAAATTCGAGTTTGATCTCACTCCCCACAGCAGTAAGACACCATCTTTACCGAATAACATACCTTTTCACATAGGTATGAATCACACCAGATTTACTAGATGAAATTCTTGCTTTTGGAGAACAGACTTGAGTTCTGAATAGAGAATTCAGACCTGGTTTTAGCTGATCCAGCCAGAGTTGTTTTAACTCATAATGGGAGCAGTAGGACATTTCAGGAGAATTGATATGTAATTCTTCACTATGAATTACATGATTGTATTGGCTCATGATTTAAATAGCTGAGACAATACAAGCAAATGTAGCTCAGATTATAAGGTTTTTGTAAGAAAAAAATGTGGGTTTATACCTGAAATCTTGTCAGTACAGTGACTTGCTCTATAATGCCATATTTGGTCCAGAAATTTAGAGCACTGTGTTTTAAAACCAAGAATGATAATAATTCCACCTGTGCAATTGCCACAGAATGTCAGGCACCACGCGAGATCATTTCCATTTACTATTTCTAGTCATAATAAAAACTCCGCAAGGTAATCAGAAGTATTAAGTACACACCATCAGACTTCCAATCTCAGGTATGTACCCCAGAGAAATGGAAACATTTTACACAAAGATTTGTAGGTAAATGTCTGTAGCAGCTTCATTCACAACAGCTAGAGCCTGAGGCAAGTGAAAAGAACATAAACATTCATCACCAGGTAAATGGAAAAGCAAAATGAAGTCTAGCCATACAGTGGAATACGACTCAAAAATAAGAAGCAAAAATAGAAAACCGGAACTAGTGGCACAAAATAGTGATGGGTTTTAAAATCTTTATGCTGAGCGAGAGAGGTCAGACCCACGATCTCCAGCTTACAATGAAATATGGCCTCATCCCTGGTGCCAGAATGTAGAGCACCAGGTACCTGTTGCAGGGAGTGAAGGGGGATGCATTTCGGAGACCACGGGAAGCCTTTGTGAGTGATGGAAATACTCTGTCTTGATTTTGGCAGAGGTCTCACTGGAATATGAAAATGATTGAATCGCATCCAGTTAATGCACTTTAAATGGATGCAATGTATTGTATGTGAATTATTTCTCAATAAAGTCATGAAGGAAACAAAAGAGATGAGGAAACCAAAACTGAGTGAGGCACTTGTCTAGCGTCTCATGGCTACTAAGAAGCCAAGAAAGTGGCAGGATTCCTTTCCTTTCCCTCTGGCCCTGAATCCTGGGCTCTTGCCTCTCCATCTGATATGGGGGGGGAAAACATTTCATAGTTTTCTTCTTCACACATTCAGAATTGTAACCATATCCTGTGTTACTATTTATTCTGTTATTAATTTAGCATTCAGAAGTATTCTAAGTTATGTATAATGCCATAACTTTAAGGAGGAAATATGTCTGTGACAGGAAGTCTTGAAAATTTTTTATGTGTGAATTTTTAGATGAAGCTACTTGGAGAGGGTCACGTTATATAAATAAAATATGTGTTTTTCTTCCTATTTTGCTTCTAGAAATGTTAAATATGGCATATATTTTTAGGATATTCAAATAGGTGCTTTGAAATGAAATGATTTTTCTGTACAGTTGACTCAGTGGTGACGGGAGCATCCTTTGATCCCTGCGCACTTCAAGTGCAGGTGTAGAGATCAAAGCGTCCCCCTGGTCCTCTCCTATTAAACAGACACAGGCACTGGGACCACACCAGTGCTGGCACCACGCGTGAGGATGTCAAAGGAGGAAGCGCTCAGTAACGTGTAAGCAACAAGTAAGCGAATGGATAAGGAAAATAGTTTTAAAGTGTTCTCTAGTCAGCAGGAAATTATTAAGTAATCGCTATCCTATCGACGGGAAGCGGTTTGAGACAAGCTTTGTTTTTAGTGTTTCCTTCCAATTTGCATTTATATGATGAAGCTGAGATAGTCCATTTTATCACTTTGTATTTATAGGATGAACAAATGCATGCTTAACTTTGGTTTCCCAGCAGGGCATGCTTGCAATTCTGTGTAACAGGGGATGGCTAAGTAACATAGGGCTCATAAAAGCAGTTAAAACCCTCCGAAAGAGAATCGTGAATAGGACCCAACTGAAATGTAGCACTGAGGGCCAAAGCAAAGATGCACCCTAAGACGTCTGTTGGCCACTGTGTAAAATTCCAGCATACTATTTTTATTCCACTCAAATGTGAAAAAAGGTGGCTACAAAAATAGGTGAGTTTATATTTTGTTTTAGTATTAACAAAGCCATCTGCTGAATTTAATTTTGATCATAAAATGCATGTTAAGGAATGGAGGCCTAACTCTGCAGTGGAATGATGAGTTTGCTAAAAACAAAAAAAGTGATAAAAACAATTTTCATGCAGGTGTAACTAACCCATGTAATAGTCAATAGTCTCTGCTTTTTTCTGTTCAAAGTCATGAGATTTTTTTACATACATGTCCTGATCCCATTTGGGGTACAGATAAAACTATACCACCTTTTTCCTTCAGAGTACACTGTTGTTTATAATTAGTAAAGAAAATTTTAAATAATATGTTGAAATGTGGTTTATTGCTTTATCTTTCATTGTAAAGATATTGAAGTATCATAGCTAATATGACTGTCTCAAATGCTGACTCAGCAGTAAAAATGCTGATTCTGTCACGGTTTTGTTTAAGCGTGCTGACATTGCTAGATCTATGGTAGAAATTAACAGTGTTTCTTTTTCTGTTGCCAAGCTTTTTGATTTCATTCACGTTTAGGTTACCCTACTCTTTATGTCCATTGGACTTAGCATGTCTTTGATGACAGTTATAGAATTAACACCTTGAAGTACCCATACACAGTGAAATTAGTGTCAAAGAAACCTAGCCCCATTCAGTGAACATTACTATTGCCTAAAAAAACACAGCACCAGAGCTGAGGACTCTAGGATATATTCAGAGCTACTTTCACAGCTTAAATAAGGATAAGAGATAATTTGGCTTAAAAAGGTAGAGGAAGCTTCAAATTAGTTGGACTCTTTAAATTCCTGGTTGGCATGGCTAACATGGTGAATTCACAGTGGTTCAGGTACCATTCACATTGGCACCGTGCATATGAGAAAAGGGTCTCAGATGTTTTACTTACCTACCCCAACCCTGGACTGATTTAAAGCTGGTGAAAGGGCCAAAATAATTTTAGGACTGTATAAAGGTAACTAACTGCTCCTCAACTGTTAAGCAGTTGAAATTACATTCAGCCTTTTGAAGGCAACCATGAGGCTGATGTGACCACCGGTGAAAATGAGTTTCACACCCTGATAGGGGATAAGCAACTAGTAAATGGTGGATTTGCATCCTACCACAGAACTTCTTACTTCGAAGTGAAGGTTCCACTCTCCACACATTGGAACACCTGGATCTCAGCCCTAAACTGTGCTGCCACCTTTATCAGCATCAGGTCTGGGACTCAAATTCAGGTCTGACTGACACTAGCTGGCCTGGGACACTACATAAAACTTAAGCACCCTAAGTTCACTCTCCACTTCTATAAAACTGGGACCATATAGCATGGATACCGTGTACATGTGGTAAGTATCACATGAGCAAAACTATGTGTGACTGGCAGAAATATTGCCAGGGCCCTTGATGCAACAGCCCCTTATCCCTCTGAATTAGATTAAATTTAATTACAAGTGTCTGTTTGCCAAGATTGATATGAAATGTAATAGTTGTAATTTTGCAGTTCCTTCTACTCTCCGTGTGTGGCCTCTGGAAACTGAGTCATTCATCAATCTTGTCTTGAGCCCAAGTACTTTACTGCGTGATGGGTACTCTTTCTATCGACATTGCTCTCGCTTTCCCAAGAAAGGTCACAGGGACACCGGGTCTCTGAAAGTTGACATCAAACTGCACAAACATTTATGCAACACCAGCACTCCTGCCCACACTCGCACACCTACCCTCCATGACTCCATGGCCTTGCAGCCACGGGGATGCAAAACCTCATTCTTTCCCTTTGGCACCTGAAGAACATGGCCTCCATCCTCTCCTTCTTCCCACTTTAATCTCTCTGGATTTATTGCTGAGGCCACAGACTGGAAGACCCAGGGGCCAGACACAGCACGGTGCCTCATTTCCTTCGAGTCACAAAATGTTGGCTCATGCTGTGATTAAAAATAATAATGTGTTCCCAATCATGAAAGGGCAGAAAATGTCACAATTTCACATTTCTTTTTGGAAAAACATACGCTCTGGCATCACTAGGCTGGTTTTCTGGCAAGGCGACAAGGGACTGAAGCTGAGTAATTTCTTCCACCTTCCAACTGCCAAAGCCCCACCCGTGTCCCCTTGTCGCAGAGGCTGTGGTACAGTGACTATATATCATGCTCGTTTCCCCAAGGCATGTCTTCGAGTTCTTTATGGCTGTTTTAACTCATCGCACTCAGCAGTCTATCCCCAGGGATCTGAGGGTGAATACTGAGATTTATAAAAACAAGGCAATGTAACACTGCCTCTCATTTCTCCACACCACTCAGCTCAGAAAATCATCATATGTGTATAACTGTCATTCTCTTCCACCACATTGCAGCTTCCAAAAGATGTGATTCTGCCTTATTTGACTCATTGTTTTGCTCCTGGAATGGTGACTGAGACATAGCAGGTTCTCAGTAACTATCTGAATGAAGGAATGAAATAAAACTCTTCTTTGGAAGAAAGGACACAAATGGTTGACATCACATGGCTTTTTAGTGTCCAAAAAATTAATACTAAAGATCAGATTATCCTATACCAAAATATAAAATCCAAGAAGTAACCCTATCTCACAGGTTATATTGATGCTATTTATTAATTCATCAGTATTATTATATAGAGTTTTCCATTAACACGATTAACATATATAAATCAGGTACATGTGTTAACCAACAATAATGAACTTCCCAAATATAAAGAGAAAAAAATAAAGTTTATAATACAATTTAATGCATTGTCTTTTCTCAGAGAATGTGGACCTTAGAGTGAAGAAGTGACATCCAATCTGTAGTTTCCCCGATCAGATGTGACCTCCAGGCAGCTCTCCTGGGGTGAGCACCTCACTTTGCTTATGGAAATGTATCTAGCATTTAACAAAACAAACATTTTTAGATATTTTTATTTAAGTTTATTAGGTATAAAATCTTGGCTATATTAATTTTAGTAGTACAACATAGTCAATATAGTGGTTCAACATTTTTATACCTTACGATGTGATCACCTCACTAGATCTAGTAATTATCTGTCACCATGGAAACTTATCACAATATTATTGACTATATTCTGCTTTCCCTTTTTACCCATCTCCCTGAATCCTCCCCCTGGTAACCATCCCTTTGGTGTCTGTTTCTATGAGTCTGTTTTTGTTTTGTTTTATTTACTTCTGTTGTTGGTTTTTAGATTCTGCATATAAGTGAAACGACGCCGTATTTTTCTTTCTCTGCCTGATCTATTTCACTTAGCATAATATCCTCTAGAGTACAGGTGGCAAACACAAAGCCCATGGGCTGAATCCGGCCCTCCAGCTTGTTTTATCTGGCCCTGCACCTTGTTTCTACCTGGCAGCAGCACTGAGCTCCTTGCCCCTAGTTAAAGATTAGTTACATTTATACAGTCCTAACATTACATTCGGCCCTTTGAAGGCAACCACAAGGCCGATGTGGCCCCCACTGAAAATGAGTTGGACACCCCTGCTCTAGACCCATGCATCTTGTCAGAAATTGCACAATTTTATCCTTTTTTATTGGGGCCGAATATTCCACTGTACATATGCACTGCACCTTCTTTATCCATTCATCTGTCAGTGGAAATGGGTTGCTCCCGTATCTCAGCTACGGTAAGTAAAGCTGCAATGAACATTGCAGTGCAGGTGTCTTTTCATTGCAAAAACACAAATTTTATAAAGCAGCCCCAAATTCAAGACGACTCTGTAATCTAGGAGTAGCAGTGGTAGAAGCTGTAGTACTAGAAGTTGTAGTAGCGATGGCCGTGATCTTACCATCATTGTCATAACATTGAAGTAGGCTTTTAGGCCCACCATGGAGCCGCCCCTGCCTGGGTACCACATTGGCAAACCAGAACTCAGGTAACGTTTTGAATCCCTGTAAACGCCCTGCTTCATCGTAAGCTCAGTAGATCCACTCAGCTGGTCTTAAATGTCAAGCCAACTCTGGGCTCTGTACCCTTGACTCAGATTTCCTCCTTTTCTCCTTTTTGTTTCTGGTTCTTTGTCCTATCCACAGCATTTTGAAGTTCTCTAGATCCTTTGGGACAGACTGCCCGCTTCAAGAAGTGTTAATTCTTTTTGTCACCTAAATTGCCTTTTTGAATTGTCTTAAACAATACCAATGTGCTGCAAGAAAAGCCATCTTTAATTTAACACAGTCTACCAAACGCAGGCAGTTCGGGCTATTGAGAAACACTTCTGTACTTTCAGCTTCGTGAACATTGGTTTCTCGCCGATTTCAGACCCTGACCAAAATGTGCCACTTCACCTTGGTGTTCATGAACCATAGTACCTGCTCTTCCAAAGCTCACAACCTGGAGATGAGCAATATCAATGTGAGTGCCCACCCCCAAGACAGCATGAGGGATGGTGTTCTACAGCTGAAAACGAAGGATAGTTATGCACACCCAAGCGATCCTGATCAGCTGCCTGAAGTTTGGGAAAAGTTTTAGGGAAAATAAATGTCACAGTTATACATACGTACATGTATAATACCCCAAGTATTTAAATACACATATGTAAATGAATGTTTATAATGATCACATGCCATTGAGAGACTGAATATGTAAATGCCACATTTATTTTCACTATCTGTGGCTGCACGCTGGGTTGCTATGACAGCATAGATTAATTAAAGGCCTTTCTGTTACAAATCTCCTCAGGACTTGGAAGCTTTAATCATTCTGTACCTGTACATTTTATTTTGAAAAATAAAATCACTTCATAGGCTGAATTATGTGTCCAGTCCTCTTTATCTTCATTTCCAACTAAGATCTCCTTTGGTTTTAAGAAACCCTTCTTTCCTGCCCATCATCTTCTTTCTCATAGTATACAAAGTGGATAAGCCATTAGGATATTACTTTGTTTAAGAATAGGTGGAGGAACAAATGCCATATTTTTCACTCCTTATTTGCCTATGCAAGTGCTATGGCTATTATTGCATCATTAAATGGACATAGAAATATTCATTTTTTTCTTCTTTGTAGTTATGATTATGTTAGTTTTAATTAAAGAAGGAAGAGTTAAAAATTATGGGTCAGGGAAACAGTGTTTCCAATGTTAATATTGCCACTATCTTCCTTAGTGAATTTTGAATCTTTGTAAAGATTATATCATATTATGAAATTTGAAAGACTTTCCTCTAGTGCATCATTTGCTGTGTCCGACAGCCTGTCATAGTCCCAGGCACTTCATTATATTCTGCACAGTTACTGAAAAAGTCAACTTAGGAACCACTTTTGGGGAGGGCCTACTCATTGAGCAAACTAGAATAGGACAATTTCACAATGAATTCACACCTTATCATCAGTGCGCACTTTCACAGAACATTCTGAAGCAACAATGTACCCACAGAGGTAGCTGAGTGTAAACATTCCACAAGTATCCAGGCATCTCCTAGTCCGGCATGCTCAGCTCAGAGCAGAAGTACAAACTATCTCCTCAGTATAACCTTATGTGAGCTCATGCACAGGTTTCTCGTGGGACGTAAAAGCAATTTCAATTAGTATGATTTATTTCCATCTCTGACCCTGCAGGCTGTCATCAGTGACTGCTTATCACCAAACAAATATCTATCCCTACTGTATTCCCTCTGGAGCTACAACTCAGCACAGTGGGCAGCACGATAAGGTCCCTATCTTCAAAGGACTGGTGTTTTTCCTAGGTTAGGTTTCTATTGAAAGCAGAGGCTGAGATGTAGATGGGCACATAGACGGTTTATTCAGAGGTAACCCAAGAATGCAGAAAGAGAGGTAGGACAGTGATGCAGAGACAGAAAGGCAATGAAGGGTATTGGACTAGTCACTGCAGTGGGTTCGTGGAGCTCAATCCCCCTGGGGCTTCTCTCATGTAAACACACAAAATGCATGGTGAAATCGTCCTTCCAAAGTAGAGGACAATGCAGTGCACACCCCTGGATTCCTGCCCCCGTGAGTTGACCACATGTGGAGATCAATGCAGGTTTTTATGGTGAATGACCTTGCAATGACAACATATGGGGAGACACTGAATACAGGAAGACCTTGTAATAATCCTCTGGGTTCTGATATTTTCTACCTCCTTGACTTTCTTCCTTCATTTTATTAGTACTCTATTTTTTCTCTATTTCATTTTTTTTATGAGGGGAAATTTGGTTCTTAGATTCTGCTACTCTTTTTTCTGTTGTGTATCCCAGCCAGTGCAACTAAGGTCTGGTAACAGTCAGAGAGGTTAAATAATTCTCTCTCCTTATTATTTTGTGAAGTGGGAAGATAGTTATTCTTTTTCTTTATTTTTTATTTCATTATTGTGTTTTTCCATTACTATTTAGTCCCCTTACACCCCTTGCCCTCTACTGATGGGCACTTGGGATGCTTCCATATCTTGGCAATTGTAAATAATGCTACAATAAACAAAGGGATGTTTATGTTCTTTCACATCAGTGTTTTGGGTCCTTTCAGATATATTCCCAGAAGTGGGATCTCTGGATCAAAAGGCAGATCCATTTTTAACTTTTTGAAGTATCTCCACACTGCTTTCCACAATGGCTGCACCAACCTTCATTCCCACCAATTGGGCAAAAAGTTCCCTTTTTCCACATCCTCCCCAGCACTTGTTGTTTGTTGATTTATCGACAATAGCCATTCTGACAGTTGTGAAATGATAGCTCATTGTGGTTTTAATTTATATTTCTCTGATGATTAGTGACATTGAGCATGTTTTCATAGGTCTATTGGCCATCTGTATGTCTTCTTCAGAGAAGTGTCTGTTCAGGTCTTTTGCCCATTTTTAATTGGGTTGTTTCTTTGTTTGGTGTTAACTTTTGTATTCTTTGTCGTTCACTTGTTTTATTTTATTTTAGTAGCATATACAGAAGTGCATGTCACACACACAAAGCTTAGTGATCAATGCCAAGAAATCTCCACATCCTGTGAAATTCACAAATAAATTGCTTGCTCACTGACCAACTATGGAAGGATTCCAGAAAAATAGTTTCTACTGAGGGAATTGTAATTCAAATATTGTTAATGCTATATCTTGGAATTAGGAAGAATTTTTCAGATTGTCATGTATCTTCTATAATAGATTTTGTATGTTTTAAAATATCCTGTAAAGTCAAGACTTAGTCACTTATTCTTTTTAAGAACTATAAATTCTTTTTTGTATATTTTAAAATAAGTTTAAAATGAATATAGTCCAAAAGGTTGTTTTAGTAGAGTTAAGACTAATTGTGGAGGTTTTAAGTAGATCTCTTTCTCATGATATTAGTATAGTGATAAGAAAAAAGTCTCTAATAAATACTAAATACCTGTGAGATAAAAATGATAATAGTTCATAGGACGATGTCATGTGGTGGAGTAAAAATTGCATTTAAACAGAAAGACTCAGTCTTACATTACCCATTGTTCTGTGGCCTTCTTTAAATTGTTTTACTTGTTTAACCTGGAGATAATACTTTTTTCATATGTCTGTGCAAGGCAGAGATAGGAAAATGTTTAAAAACTGACCTGAGTGAATGCTATAGCTTAATAAATATCTCATAACACAGACACTCAAATATATTAATTTCCCTCTGTTTTCAAAAAGTTTGCTTTTAAATATCCAAAAATTAAAAATCTCTTTCTAATGTAAAAAACAGGAACGTTTATCTTCTACACAGGATTGTGTTTTAACACCTAATTGCTTTACGTGTAAAGGGCAAAATGAAGGCCAGTTCTCTTCAGAGACGGCAGTCTATTACTCTGAGTGTTTGGGGGAAAAGAGTTTTAGTTCCCTGAGGAAGACACGGCTTTTGGAAATAAAGCCTAGCCACAGGGCGCCCTGCCTGTAAAACTGATGGAGAATCCAGCTGGGTCCGACCAATCTGCAGTCAGAAGTGACAAAACTCATCTCAGAGGGAAGTTCCAGAAATATCTGGAACAAAGTAAGGACCCATTTGAAAAGAAGTGCGGCGTCCCAAGCTGAGGATAGTGACTATAATCACATTCTCTCTCTTCAAATCTCCTGTTTTAAAATTACTTGACACACCACATGCGCTGCACCTCGGGGTTTTTTATTTTTAAGATTTTATTCATTTTTAGAGAAGGGAAGGGAGAGAGAGAGGGAGAGAAACATCAATGTGTGGTTGCCTCTGGAGCGCCCCCTACTGAGGACCTGGCCCACAACCCAGGCATGTGTCCTGACTGGGAATCAAAGCAGTGACCCTTTGGTTCACACGTCGGCGCTCAATCCACTGAGCCACACCAGCCAGGGCCTTCTCAGTTATTTTTAGTCATTTCCAGAAGCTCTGCCCTTTTCCCCAAAGCTTTTCTTTTTTTCTGGACCCTAATATAATAAAGCCCTGTCCATTATAGTTGTATATCCCTGCTGGTCCAGAGTTAGGATCAATAAGCTCCAACATTATTATTATTATTATTATTATTATTATTATTAGGACTCACACATCTTCTGAAGCTCATATGTGACTTTTACCAATGTCTGAGTGGTGTTAGTAGTGTGTACATCCCAAGGGGGCTGGCCAGGACTGGTTGGAGCCCTCTCTGTCGCATGGATCCAGAACCATACTGTCCTCTTTCCTACCCAGCAGGTTGAACATACTGTCCTTTAATATAAAAAAATGTAGAAGCTGAGAGCACACCCCTTCACTCAGACAATGGACTTCTGGCCTGCCTTCTAGGGATGCGTGGCTCCAGGGCCTGTATCCACACTTATAGAAGAAGATGTCCTCACTTCCTCCAAGGTGATGTGTGCTCCAGCTTATGGAGCAAAGTGATTATTTCTTCCCTTACTTTTTTTTTTTTTTTAAATCACTAGCTTTTTGTTCATTTCAACAAGTAAACCCTGAAACAATCTTCAGTGGGACTCCATGTAAACAAAGAAACCAAATGCTCAGGCCTCCTGGGGAGTCATTTGTCTTGCCCTTTGCATCTTGACTGAAGGGTCAAGTTTTCTGCCTTTCCATCTGCTTCTGGAAGTTATTCCTGAGACCCAGGCAATCTGATTCCAGACCCAGAGGTTGGTCTCAGACAGATAGCTGTTCTGCCTTTGTTTATAAATAAGGACTGAATTATAAAACAACAGATGAAAGTTAAAAAGTTCCCAGTCCGGGGATGTCATCTCCAATTACAAAAGACATCCATGCCAAAATGGACGGACGCAGGCTTCGGTTGCAGGGTAGACCTCCTCTGCACGACGGGTGTTGGAAGGTCAGTGGAATGGAAGGAGTTCTTCTTGAGCCACTTGTTTAGGAAGCCTTACGTTCCTTTTTAGTGTTTCCCTCTGAATAGTCACTCCCATGATTTTAGGCTGAATTCCTGAGGGCAAAAAAAAAGGCGTACATTGTCTTTGTCAATTGACTAAGTGACCAGGTATTATGTGTAGAGCTCTGTGTACAGTAGGTACATAACGCCCATTCTGTGTTCATAATCAGTAAATGTTATTTGATTTTAATTTCAGGCAGTGTTCATTCTCCCAGGCATTATACTGGATACAGTTTAGAAAGTAAATTGTTGGAGAAGTGCCTCGATTATGCACTTTGAAGTAAGCAACGCAATGTGGTAGAGGAGCCTGGACTATAAAATCACAAAGAAAAAGAACACACCTTTGTATCTCATCATGTCAGTTTCAGGGGTGTCTAGAGTATACAGAACACTTTATACACCACATAGTTATTGAAGGAGTTAAAATGGATTTTAATGCTAATTCTGCATTCACTAGCTTTATGACTTAGAGTTAAAAATTTTAGAAACACAACTTTACTTTTAGGATAAAAGGTGTTTAGGGCACATTTTCCACAGGAATGCTATTATAATTATTTTATGTAAATTGCCTAACAATATCAAAGAATTCAAATGGTCAGTAAACTTTAGTCAAGTTTCTTGTCACTCAGGCAGTTTGCAAAAGGCTCGACTTTGTAAACAAAGTGACATTTCGGGTCTATCCTAGAAATGGCATCTTCCTTTTAAATCAAGATAAACGATAACAGACTGTGGCTGTTTCATTGGCTCTCCCAGTGCTCATAGCAAATACTTCTGAGTCAACAGCTGCGCAGGGTTATACCATTATTTGTTGAAGGATAAAAATAAATGCATTCACTGGTCTATGTCCCTCCCCACTGAGAAGGACAAATGATTTTCCTGGACAATGTTAGCCCAATATCCAATATAAAGTTAAATCAACTTGCCCAGGTCACACTGATGGAATAGAGTACCATTGTCACCTGCCTTTAGAAGGAATTTGAGTAAGATGATTCTCACTTGTTAACCTTTGTGTAACCCTTGTGTAACTGGTTTTTAATTGGTGACTGATATTTGAACAGAAAACCAGTGATTCACACTGAAAAACAAGCATTCAAGGTGTATTTACCTTGATTATACCTTGATACATATACATGTGTATGTATATATCTCTTGATTTTACCTTGATATATATAATTATTGATAATGAAATAGTAGAAGCCTAAATATCCTTACAGTGAAGAAATAGTTATAGGTCATGGCCTATACCTTTAATTAAATATGGTGCCTGCACTAAGAATAGTAGCAATCAAGGATCTCTAGCAACATTGGAATTACATAAGAGAAAATAGAAAATGAAAAAATCATGTTAAAAATAGTTTTCCTCATCAACATAGCCATGTGAAAAAGATGGAAAATCTGGAAGATAATGCACAAAATTAATAACAGCTCTGTTAGAATTTTTCTTAATGTCATTATTATGCTATATTGCCTTTATGAAGTAGGATTAACAATTTCTGTCACAGTCAACCCTCAGAAGAAAGAAAACCTCATCTGTAGAACTAATTATTGCTGTGTAAATTTATGTGTTTTACAAGGGTATTTATCACAGTGGTTTTTGTATGAAAAATTGAGAACACTCTTAAATGCCCAACAATATCTTATTAGTTTAACCAATTAATACATGTTCAGTACAAGAAATACTATGCAGACACTATGTAGCATGTTTTCAAAGGTTATATAATTATATTAGGAAAGGTAAGTCAGATTGAAAAGCTGATGTGAAATTGTGGAACTCCTCTTTATGTAAACAGACAGTGAACA
Organism: Tonatia bakeri; assembly: GCA_004024845.1. Classification (NCBI taxonomy): domain Eukaryota; kingdom Metazoa; phylum Chordata; class Mammalia; order Chiroptera; family Phyllostomidae; genus Tonatia; species Tonatia bakeri. The sequence goes on along the minus strand of PVIA01000938.1, from coordinate 35,908 downwards.
ATTACTGTAAGTATATAACATATACCCAAGTATTAACAAATTTACCTGTGAGCACTTTATATTGTCTTTTATTCATTTTCATATTTAGATTTGTTTACAATAAGAATTTTCATCCCATTTAAAATAATAGCAGAAGGAAGCACTCTAAAGAGCTTAAACACTTTGATAATAGGTTTCTTCGTTTAGGCCAATGCCAGTTACAATAAATTCTCAACCCTCTGATTCATGATTCTTTTATAATCCATTCAATACCTCATATCGTGGCAGGCCCATAATGGATGCCAAGAATCATTTCCTTTAGGTTCGTTCTTAAGTAACTCAAGGGAAGAAATGTCAGTCTCTTAGAAATAGCATCACCAAGTATTTGTAAAATTACTTTGATTATTTGATAAGTGATCCCAACACATTTATCTGTCTGAATCTACCCCATCTTCTACTTCCATGTGTTCAAGTTCATCCCAAGGGGTTATCACTCCTGCAACTTAGGGTGCATCAGCTGACTCCTTCCTAGACACTTGGGATGCATATCCCAAGCTCAGGGATGTGGCATTTCATGCAAATATAGAGGTGGAGCAAGAGGCCAAAACCTTAGGGTGTGTGACTAGTGAGCTTTGCTACGAGAAAGCAGCCAAAGGAGAAGGTTTCACTGGGTCAGGTTGAAAGGAAGGAGCAATCTGCTGAGGGCCTAGCAATCATGGCACTCAGCAAATTGAAGGAGGAATATAGGATGTGTCAAATATAGGAGAGAAGGTCATGACCATGCCTGGAAGAAGCTTATCTGGAGTTAGGTTCTCCCAGAAGCAGACTGTGAGAGTATTTGAGCACAGATTGTTGGGAGGGGGAGCAGGGAGCACCTATAGGAGAACTGAGAAATGAGGTGGGAGAATAAAATCTGTAAGAGGTGTATTATTTGCGCATTATTTCTGTTGACAAGTAGGGCTCTTGAGATGAACTGTTATTTCATCTAAGAGATGGGGAACTGGGTCATTCATCCACTAATTTTCTCTGTGATTGATGGATGGTTCCTCCCTGGCCCTTCCCACTTGCCATGCACTGGGGCTGGGCAGGCACAGACAGAAGAAACCCCTTTTAGAAAAGCTCCGAGTGCTTGCAGTTGGAACCCACTGACAGCGCATCCATACTACTGGTGCGTTGGGGGAACGTGGTACATAACAACAATATAAACTTCAAGGAGAACTAGGAAGAAGGATCAGGAGAGGCTAATCGAACTGTGGTAGATCTTCCAAATCAAGTGGAAGAAGAAAGGGATCACTATATATTTTTTAATATTATTTCACAAAATAAATCTGAAGACAGTCTTCAAAATGAATAGTAGGCAGAAACATAAACTAAGGTAGGCTATCTAGAAATAAAGGCACAAATTTAAATGCCCTCATTGCCCACATAAAATAACCCCTTTCTGCTTCTCCCCCAAAAATGTCCAAAAATCTAAAGACAAACAAAATTCTTATTGAAAAATCTGTACATAAAAATTACCAAAATAATAAGCAAAACACTTAGGAAACACACATCTCCTATGCAAATGACAAGGCTGAGAGCTCCACCACCTACAGAAATCCTTCATTCAAGTGAAGGGCTTTAGTCAAACCGCCTGGGCTAATATTATGGTTGGAGAATATGGATGGTGATTGCCGGAGGGAAGGGGGTCAAGTATAATGTGGTCACGGAAGTAGATTTGACTTTGAGTGGTGGGTACACAATGCAAAATGCAGATGATGTATCATAGGATTGGACACTTGAAACCTATATCATTTTATTCACCTGAATAAATTTAATGCGAAAATTAAAAGATCAATTTCACCCCCAAAATAAAACTGCCTGGGTTAGAATCCTGCCTTAATCAGTGTGGATTTTAAGGAAGTTACTTAAATATAAATAAGCCTTTCAGAATCAGTTAACTTTTTTAAATTGGCCTACCAGTTAAGACTGTGAGGGCACTAAATGAGATAATAGGTGTGAAGATTTAAGCACATAGAGAGCTCTGAGTAAATGTTAGCTTTTATTACCTATTAGTCTTATTTTCAACCAGTATTCACCAGTATTACATCATAGTTGCTAAAATTACTGTAATCACATAAAAAGGTGAATGCTCAAAAAAATCTCATTCTTTCATTTCCTCTTTCTCATTTCTCTTTTTTCTCTCACATTGCCAGACATAAAAAATGTTGCCAAATATTTTTAAACTAATTAGAACTTTTTAAAAGGACAAATTGTATAATCAAGACAGTAATCCTTAATTATCAAGTTAAAAATAATAGTATCATATTATAACAACTGGAGGGAGAATGATGTTTCCATATTTTGGGGGGAAGTGTTCTTGGTGCATGTATCAGTTCAAAAGCACCCTGAAGGAAAAAAGAGTTGCAGACATTTATTTCTAAGATTATTCATTACAGCAATAATTATGACAGCCAAAATTTAGAAACTATATAAAAACCCATCAATAAAACATTGGTTTAAATGATATGTTTTTATGATGTATCACTAGGCAACCATTAGAATGACATTTTAAAAAGATTTTTAAAGACGTGAAAAAAGTCTTCACAGTATAGTGTAGGTAAACAAAAAACTTTGTTGATAAAAATGTCCACTTATCCATATAAAATCTATGTAATAATTAAGAATTACGATATTTAAAATGTATTAGGTGTATTAGCTTACATAATTCTCATAGAAAATCTGTGGAACAAACACTCCTTTGTGGTATTCAGATGTAACTACTGTAGCCATGAGAACAAAGGTGGCACAGCATTCGTCATTAGGTTCTTTATAAAAAAAAATTGAAGAGGAATAAGCCGTCATGCTTCATATTGAAGATGGTGGCAGTGATGCTGCTGTGTGTGTTAGAAAGAGAGAGCTTGCATAAGATATATTAGGATTTGAACTTTTTTTTACATTATCGCAATTTCTACCAAAACTTTGTATTGCTTTGCTGTTCATAGTTGTTAGCTTATAGAGCTCTTAAATAGAAAAGAGGTAGAAAAATAAACTGAAAAGTGACAGTCCAAGAAACGGCCTCTGTTTTCAATAAATATTATAGGAGGTTTTTAGTTGGCTGATAATGCTTGTGTTACTGTTATAGGTTTCAGTTGCTTTTAGTATCTAAATGTGATGAATTAGCATATGGAATGTGCATAGTACCTAGCACATATTATAATTAAGAAAATTTCTGTAGTCCCAGTGAGCTTCTCACAGACAAGTTACATTATTTCTGCTAGTTGTATAAATGGAGAGAAGAGGGATAACATTTTATCAGGGCACTCATAGAGATTTTATAGGGAAAGAAGGGCTAGAAGTTTAGGGTAGAAGATTTGGATATAATACCAAGAGCTTTAAAATAGAAACATAATTTTATAAACAAGTTCTTTTCATATCATGAAGAGTTCTACATTTGTGTTGCTACTAATATTAGTAGTAGATTCTTTAAGAATGTTTAATAACTCTTTAAGAATTTAATCACAAATTTTATTCTGTGTACTAAACAAAACTAACCTTACCACTCTAGTTTTTTATAAATACTGACAACTTTGGGTAGGGTCCCATTACCATAGAGAAGTGGGATCTGCCGAGCTACTCACTGGCATTTAGAGCTTTACTGGTTAGTTTACTATATACGATGAAGTTTGTCCAGGAAAAGTCCAGCCATTGTTAACATAATCGGAACAGTTTGCACAAAATCTATGTAATCTGGCAGTCAAGGAGAGTGGATTGGAATGCACATGCATGAACAATGATGATTTCACTGTACTAGTCAGTGGGGATGGTAGATGCCATTGAGTGAGGATGGGTACTGTGTGGCCATCACGTTCAAAATAACTGAGCGAGTAGAGCAAAGAATCTGCACCAAATTTTGCATTAAGCTTGAACATCCCTCCACAGAAACTATCTGCATGGTTCAGAAGACTGCATCTATGGGCAACTGGTGATTGGCAGCTTCATCACAATACCATGCCCACTCACGCATCACATCTCATGCAGAGTTCTTTGGTGAAGCATCAAATCATCCACTTGACTCAGTCCCCTTACAACCCAGATTTGGTGTCCTGTAACTTCTGGCTTTTCCCAAGATTAAAATCACCTTTCAAATGGAAGAGATTTCAGACTGTCAATAAGATTCAGGAAGACATGACGGGACAGCTGATGGTGATTGGGAGAACCGTGTAAGGTCCCAAGGTGCTGACTTTGAAGGCAACTGAGTCATCATTGTTCTATGTACAATGTTTCTTGTGTCTTGTACCTTCTTCAATAAATGTCTCTATTTTTCTTGGTACATGGGTGGATACTTTCTGGCCACACCCTTGTACATGTAGTTATTGAGCTAGCATTACATTCAAAGCACTATGTTAGGCACTGTAATACACTAATGAACATATAGGCACAAAGCAGAACACAAGTTTCTCCTTTTGTAGCACTGCAGTCCATCAACTGATGAAGTTTGATCCAATGGCAGTGAGTAACAGAAGATATCTGAATTTGAAAAGCATTGCATGTTTTTTCTTCAGCAACAAATTAAGCATTTGATAAAAGGGACATACACATAGAACTGAACTTACAGTTCACATGCAACCATCTAACACCCAATGGTATGAAAGGTGAAATCAAAAGAGAGAAGAAGGTACTGTGAGTTGCACAAAATAATGTAGAATAAATGAGTTGCTCCTTTAAAACAAATTTGAGTCTGTATGATTGGTAAAGCACAGTTTTGGATACAACTGTCAGTGTCCTCCTCTACTAGGGGGCAGCAGGGAATGTAGAACATTTGGGGGGACGGGGAAAGGGCCACCTGACACATTTGTCCTCAAAGACACTCTGTAATTGTAACTGTCAAGATAAAAGAGAGAAAAAATCGTATTTGGATAGCATATCTGAGGCTTCAGGTGACTACACACTATAGCACAAGCTCAAATAAAATTCTATCACACACAGGTAGACTGAAGAAACAGCAGTCTCTGCATTTTATTCACAACAAATCAATGCAATTTAAATGTTACCGAATTAGCACATCATAGACACCTCATTACAAAACTTCATCCTAGAGACAGTATATTGTTTAAAAAGCCACCTCTTTGTGATTTGAGTTTCATGGTATTGTTGGAAATGGGTTTATTTCACAATGAGCGTCAAGTGAGACATTTCTGCTATAAAACCCACTGCAGATTCAGACTCCTTTGCAAGCCAGCTGTCAAATGTAGGCCAACAGCAGTCTCATAAGTAGAGGGCAGCGAGAGCTAAAATATTTCGTGAGATGGCTTTGAATGAGCTATACAAATTGAAGCAGATTTGAGCAGTGCTTACAATGCCAGGCATTGGCTTAGAAGGGGTTTATGATCTAGTTGAGAAACCAAAGCTCCCTGTCCAGTAAGAATCCAGTGGGTGTGTTCTGCAATGAATCAGGCTTCTTTGAGAAAGAAATGGTTCCATGTGTAGGTCTCTGGGCACATGGATTTGGAGGCGTAGTAGTAACTCTTCCATAGTCTCTGACTACTGTCAATGCTGTCAGTAGATATATGTAGATTGTTTAGGACTTTGGACTGAACTGTCTGGAAAACCACTGATTGCCATTTCTCTCTCTCTCTCTCTCTTTCTCCCCTCAACCTCCCTCTCTTTCAACCAGGCTGCAGCTGATGGTTGCTTGAGCCAAGGTAGTGATGGTGAAGGAGATGAGAGGTGGTTAGTTAGTTTCAGGATAGACTTGAAGATAAAGCCAGCTAGATTTACCCACACGAAACAGGATGAGTTGAAGGTGAAGCAAAGATTTTTGGTCAAGGAAACTGCATATTGGAGTAGATATTTACTGAGTTAGGAAGGTAGAGGGGATAAGCAGGTTTTCAGCTTGGAAAATTAGAGCTTCATCTGTGAGGATTTGATGCAGAGTGCAAGTCTACTTAAAACAGTACTTGGCATATAGTAGTGAATAATAAAGATTAGCTATAATTATTGTCACTGTCTGCATTTCTATTATTATATTAATCCAAGAATATTGATATCCTGGCTTTTGTTTTTTAAGAAGAGCTATAATTTTTGTTTTGCAATACGATTTCTTGGTTTTAAATGTTAAAAAGCACAAATCTCTTTTCTTAGCTGCAGCTGAAGGGGAATTCCTGTGTACACACTGATGATATCTCACCGAGGCACCTGCTAGGTTGCCGCTTTGCTGCCCTAGATTATTCTCTGAGGCTGTGGAAACTTGCTCAGTTCTTGGGCAGGGAAAGCCTGAACATATAGGGAATTTATTCCCCCAGGGACATCCCTCAACCATTGCGGCCCAGGCTTTGGTTTCAACCAAGCTTTGATGGATAAATGAGAAGGGCACATTATGATTTCTCCTCTGCAGCTCTTCAGAGGATACCCAGCAAGAACAAATCCAGTTGTTCAGAGAGGCTAACAGCTTATTAACATGAACTTCATTATAACATACACTCTATGAGCTTTGCCTCTGCCCTTGTCTGACTCTTCAGCCTCACTCTGAGTTTCCGTGGTCACCTCTAAAATGAAAATCTGTCTGAATGCACTTTCCTCTCTTCGGCTTTGCTTTCAGTAGATTCCATACTAAGACATCAGTTAACGAAAAGAAAATAATCTGAAAGCTGAAAATACTTATCATGCCCCCAGCTTGCTGTTGATACTCATGCCTTTACAGATGCCACTTTTCCATGATTCCAGATTCTGCTTCACTTATTGTCCCACTTAATGCAGAGAAAAACCCCACTTTTGTCAGGAGGGCTTACATGATCATGAAGCATTTTTAATACCCTTATCATTTGAATAGATATAAGTGGCACTAGGCAAGAAAGACACAAATTTGGTTCTAGTTCACATCTCCAGGAGAGAAATTAGGAGGTAACATTAAAGAAGTAACTTCTTATGTGCAAGGCATCAGGTTAGGTCTTATATAATGTTTCACTGACTATAGTTCTCCTAATTGACCTTGGGAGAACATGTGTTGTATATTTCAGATTATAAACAAGGAAGTACAGGATATTAACTATCCAATATCACACAGCTAGCTTATAATAGACCCAAGACACAAGACATGATGCCTGACATCTTAGCCTAAACTCCTTTAAGTCATTAAGACTAGAGAATCTGTGATCTTTAATCATTATCTGAGGATTTCTTGCTTTGATCAAATATCTCTTAATTTAATTAAGCCTATAGGGAGAAACTCAGATTTTATGGGCTAAGAAAAAATATTAGAATTTAATATTAGAAATTAAATTTTATCTCTGGTGGCAAAAAAATGATGGAATGAGGAAGAAGATCAGATGTAGGTAAAGTTATTGTAATTGCAAATATGGCTAACTTTTAAGCTTTTGCCTTTAGAAGGGATTGGAATACTTCTAAGAGAAATGTTTATAACAGAAACATTTAGAATATTTTTCCAAGTCATATAGAAATTTGCCTCTTAACATAGTTTAATCTATTCAATCTGATCTGAAATTTTTATCAGTTTAAAGTTATCTTCCTTGTATAAGTAGATTTACAGGAAACACAGGCTTGTATGAGTTTGGAAAGTACTGGGCACATCTCTGTGGTAATGAATTACTTTAGTCATTGAATGGTTTTAAAAACTCTAAATTCAAACACTCACCTATCCATTTTCTAATGGATTTTATTCTGTTTTAGTGGTATCCAATTTAATCCCCATTAAATGCAACTTTTCTGTTAATTTAATTAATTTTCATATCTATCAAAAGCCTTAATTAACATCATTTATTTTTAATAAACTTTGATTAAATCACTTTATTGCTAATTCCTTTCCATAAACTTCAATCAACTTCCAGTTTATTCTGTCTATATGCCTAAAACCAGTATCGTATACCAAGTACTGGGGGCCTCTTTGCACTTAATTGAGCTGAGATGAGAATTAATCTTTCTCATTTGAATCAGTGCGACACAATTCAGTGCCCAGTCCCTGTAAGAGTCAATGTTTCTGTGATAAACATAACTGCTGGATTGCATTTGCTGACCCTGTTATAAATAATTCTAGTTAAGCAAGAGTCAGTGTTCCTGTGTAATTTTGCCAAGTTTCAGAACCTATTACAAACACTGGTTTTTGTCCTTATGCACTGCCCACATTTACTAACTTTTCAAAGATGAGCAGTTGCACTGAGTCATCGTGAAGAAAGTCCACCTGCCTTGCTTTGAATCCTACCTCTGCCCCTTGGTTACCGTCTTACCCTGGTTGGGCAAATTGCCTGACCCTTTAGTGACCCGGGTTTCTTTGGTGATAATAATATTATCTGCCATTTTGAATTGTTGGCTGGAACACTTTTAGAAGAGTGGCTGACCAACAGAGATTTCTCAGTGTTAGGTGCTTTTATCTCCATGGTTTATGGTTATCAAAACTAACGTATATTAAGCACCAACCACATGACAGAGAATTATTTTGTGGTTTATATCATTACATCATTCATTACATATAGAAACCTTGTAAACTAAGTACTACTTTTCTTGGTTTCTCCATACACCCATGCTCAGAGGATCAATTGGTAAAGTCCCTAATATTACTCAGAGATTGAGACAGATTTGAGTCAGGCCCATTTAAATGCAAACTGGCCTGATTCTGCTGTGCTGTGCTGCCTCCCACCATTGGAATTTTCCTCAGTGGCAGATTTTTGTTGTAAAACTTTGCTGTTGTAAAGACTTGTTCCTGGACCAAAAAAAAGAGTCAGATGATATCAATATAGATGATAGAGTGGAGATAGAGATGCTAGAAATAGAGGTAGACTTTGGCATTGTCTTAATTGGAATTAGGAGATAATGGTTTTGGAAAAAGAGTAAATGAGCCTCATAACATTCTCTCCATTGTTAATATTAAGTGCACAATGTGGTTTGCTGACAGCTTTCCTTCAGGTTTTTCTTTGACAATGTCATTAAGAACGTGCAGGCTGGATAAAGTATGACAAAATTTAGATTGGAGAAAACTATATACAATTTTATAAAAATACACAGGGATCTTCCAGGCTGTCTGTGCACTGGTACGGATGTGCAGAGCATGCTAACGCATTGCCTCCACGTGTCTCCGCCTTCACCAACGGTTAAAACGCATTTGTAAGTGAGAGACCAAAGAAGAAAAATACAGAATGGAATATTCTACCTAGTTTGTCTGGGGCAGGAACAGCAGAGATTTAATAAGAGTCCAAAGTCTTTAAAAAGGTGGGGTTAGGACTGAGAATGCAAAGTACAGAAAACAAAGGTCCAGGTGGAGGACTGCACATAGGCTGTGGACGCAGGTACTGGGCGTGGTGGGAATGAATATGAAAACTGGATAAACGGGGAATCAAGCGAGAAAAATCCTGGGATTGGCCTTAATAATTCTGCTGGTCCTGTGATTTTCCGTCACCTGTTTTTAGGCAATAATGTGATGGGAAGTTATGCCTTAGCAACTTCTAATTAGGATCAGTGTAACCATGGAGAAAGCAAGGCTGCTTTGGGGGCTCCACACACTCTAATTGTTAGTAGATGAAGTACGCCACCTAGAATAAGTACTTAATGAAGATTTATTGGCTCCTCCAGTGAAGGCACTTGGATAGACAATGATAGGTTTCTGCCATTATGGCGAAGAAGGGGAGATTTGGTCCCTGCCTTCAAAACCACTTCGAACTCTGTCTTCTCACAGCACGTGTCGGTCAACAGGTGTCTCTCAAAAGCTTCTCTGGCAGTATGAACGTAAAACTCACATTTCATATGAAATGCTAAGATTTTTTTATTTTTACTGGGGTTTGGAAGTAGTGGTATTCTTTGTGGAAGATATAGAACAAATTGGAGAAGACATTTTAGGAATTTAAATGAAAATAACACATTTACATGTTGAAAAGGTGGTAATTACAAGTTAATATTATAATGCTAGTTTTGAAATGTTTGCAATAACATGAAAATATTCAGTCAAAGAAGAAGAAAAATCTAAAATAATGAAGCAACGTAAAGTTGAAAAACCCAATGTGAAAATCTTCAGCATTTTGACAAACAGAGTCATTTTAAGAGCAGAGTCTATGACTTTTCTGGCATGGGGCTTTGTTCCATTTTAAACAAATAAAAACGTATAGTATTTTCCCTCCAGAATTACCCTTTGCTTATCTAGGAATATAAAATGTCTTGAGTGAAATTAAAATAGTAGACAAGAAATGGCCAAATTTCAAGAACAGGATCCTTTCCTGATATGTTATCAGAGTTATAATAGTTTTTAATAGATGAAGTATTGTTTATGAAAACCACAGAGAAGCCCAAATTAGAAAGAAACACTTTATTTTTATCCTTATTCATAACTTGAATTGCAATTTCATGTAAATAAGTTTACACAAGTGGATTTTTTCCTCCATTTCCCTCCACATATATTATCATAAATTGTGACTTTTTTCTCCAATGTTCCCAATTTTTGACTGTTGTGATACAGCAGTACTGTGAGAATACAACAGCCTCAAGGTTGGATCAAACCAGGAGGAAAGTAACCCTTGAATAGAAGCAGCATTTTGTTTTCTTGTAAAAGAGTCAAGTTTGTGTTCCTAAAGTCATGTCAGAATCTACTGAGTCCATTTCACGACCAGGCTAAACCCTGGGAAATAAGTAATAAAGTGGAGATAGGAAGAGTTGAGGGAAGAAGAGGTTGAGGGTGAAAGTTCAAGAGTGAAGCTGTGAATGAAGTGACTATAGAGGTCTTGTTATTATGGAGTTCAGTAGGTGCCATGGATTCAAAGCTATTGACTTACTGGGGCTTCCATAGACTCCATAAACCGCAGCCATTTAAAGAGCAAAGAACAATTCAAAGAGTTAAAAGGAAGGACAGGAATAGGAGGTCGGTGTGAGAAGAAGAAATTTAACATAGTCATGGAAGAATTAGCTATCATGAATTCATTTCTTATCCCTCTCTGGCAGATGCTAGTTATAATACCTTGAGTGAGATTAATTCTTACACCTCTGCTGAGAATCACTAATCCTGTACTGCTCTGGTATTTTAAAGATAGGTTTCTTTGCGAGAAAGATTTTGACTGAATTGCTAACTGCAGACCATTTTACATTAGGAACAGAGTCCATCATTCAAGTGTCTCCAGTGCACCTGTCAGAAGAATGAAAACGATTTGAAATTTACATTTACATAAAAGAGCGAGGGCAGGAGGTGGAAGACAAGGTCCTTCATCCCTCCATTCTGTCTTGGCATCTGATAGTTGTGTAAAGCCAGTATTTTCCATTATAAGACAAAAATGATCCATGCTGATCTCTAATCTCTCTGGAGCGGCCTTTGGAAAAATAATATTTGTTTGCAAAGGAGGTACCAATCACTGTGCAACTCAAATGGTTTATTTCAGATGAAAAATGAGTGTGAAGTCAAATTATACTAGGCTCTGAGACAACGCATTTGTTTTGTTTTCTCTTTTTTTCTCAGCCAGGGTGAATATTGTCATTTCAAACCTTATTATCTCATATATTTAGATAAAACCTATGGCATCTTATTATATAAAGTAGTTACATGTAGGGCAAACATAATCTGTATCTACTATCTTTTTCTCCCACTGAATTAAAAAGGCAGTTTTGTTATTTTTATACCTCTCTATACCATCTATGTACATAATAATATAACAATCAATTTTTATTTAATGAATGCTTGAAAAATTCTGTACAAATATTAGGAAAACAGGTGTTCTTGTACAATTTTGTTGGCTTGCTTTAGTTCAATTGTATATATATTTTAATATGAGCCAATGTAAATCCCTTTTGGAAGACTATAGAGTATAAATTGTAAATCAATAAAAATTATAGTGATTTATGGATTTGTTTCCCTGCAGAAGACCAAATGTTCCATATTTTCAATCATCTCTACAATCCCAAAAAGAAATAATCTGGGACTTCCATTTGTGTTCATTGTTTACTTCCTGAGGTGGTTTTGATTGAAAATGGCACTGAGGTAATTTCATGACATCAACTGTCTTATTTGATGATATAAGCGTCCTTTGGCTCCCATTAATCTTTGAAATCCTGGGGAAAAATCTGGAACATTGCGAGTATATAGTCTGGGTATATGCTCTCGATTTTGATCTGAGGAATTGGAACTGACTGCAATTTGCATTAGATTATGCCCCAACATTTTCACTAGTTAATTTATCAAAACGCAGATGTGTTTTCCAAATACTGACTAATTTTTAAATTCACATTAAATTTGCAGAGACATTTAATCCATATGCTTCGTACTGTAATTCATCATTTTGTAGGCGAGAACAGGTCTAAGTTCAGGACTATTTTTTGACTACGACACTTTGAGTGTTTTTAATTAACATTTAAAACTTTTTTTTAAGGCAGTAAGTTATGTTTGACAAAGTTAAGGCCAAACACCAAAAGGTTAGTGTTTTGTCTAGAACTCAGCATACATGAATCTTAAATGAATTTTAAACCTGGCTAAAATAAGCTGTCTCACTCCTTGAAAACATGATAGAGAATGAGGAAGTTTGCCATTAAGGAACTTATGAGTGAGTATCTAATAGAATCTAGAGTCAAGGGAAGGTAGATGAAAAGGAATCACTTTGTTTAAAAAAAAATCCTGGTATACTAATACTCAGGCTAAGCACAGATAAATAATTTATTTTATGTTTTGAGGAATGCAATAATTTTGGCCCACAGTTTTTTCTCACTTACTTAAAGTTACATTTAAAATCTAGCTGCGGAACTGCCTGTGTCAGATAGTCGGGTACTGTCTAGTCAGACTACCTGGGTGAGTATGTGTGTATGTGTGTGAGAGAGAGGGAGGGAGCGAGGGAGGGAGAGGATAAGAGAGGAGGAAGGGTCAGAACATGAGGCATCTGAGGTCATGCGCAATGTTGGCAATTATTGATTGACCTTTGGTCTGATGATGTTCTGACAAAATGAAGATGGTTCAGCAGGGTGTAGAAAATGAATCAGAAGTGTCCATCACAGGGAGTAAAGAACCAAAAGGGTGAAGGTAAGAAGAGGGCTTTTGGATGTTGGTAGAAAAAAAGAGGAGACCAGAGGAGGATCCAAGCTTTAATAATCAGGAATGAACCGCAGCCTGTGTGACAGCTAGCCCCCAGGGGACCTTCAGACATCCTTGATTCCTGGCACTCCCGCTCCTGTGCAGGAGCCTCGCACACTGAGTGCAGGCTGGCCTGGTGACCAAGAAGCTATGACAGGAGTAATGGTGTCTAATTTCTTTTTTTCCCACATTATTTTTTAAATTAAGATACAATGGACATACAGTGTTGTATAAGTTTAAGATGTACAAAGCACCGGTTTGATGCCTTTATATAAGGTAAGATGGTGGCCACTGGAGCATCAGCTAACACTTCTGTCATGTCACAGGAGGACACTCGAAGGGCTTCACGTGGGGTGCGACTGACGCTCTGGCCACAAGTCAGCCCAACCTTGCCAGTCGTGTGAGGGAGCCACCTTGGAACTACCCCAGGCTCAAATGACTGCCGTCCCAGCCAACAGCTGATTGGAACCTCAGGATAGACCCCAAACAAACCGTGGAGTCAAATTGCCAAATTTCTCACCCACGGGCACCATGACAGACATAATCACTTGTCATTGTTGTATTAAGTAAATTTTGAGTAGTTGGTTATATAACTATCAATAACGAAGACACTGAAAAGAAATTGATTCACAAACAAAATAAACTTATTCATGCAAATATCATATATGTATTAAAGGCTGGTACTTTGAGGTTTTCATGGAGGTAACACTGATACAGTTCAGTCTTAGAGAATACATATTCTAATGAAGGTGCTTTTTCCCCCAATGATTTAAAAACATCTTAAATGTTAAAAAATTTAGTAATGCAGTCATTACAAATGAAGACACTCCTATGAAGGGAACATTAATGGCTGAAATGAAGAAAATCAGGGGTTTGTCAGGGGAAGAGTGTTTCTGAAAAAGTGTTTCTGGCAGCCTCTCTGAGGAGATGGCATTTAAATTGGAACAAGAAAGCTGAGGGGAGCTGGGTCATTCATTTGTGGAGGAAACCACAGATCCGTGGGTGCATGGGTCCTGGGATGAGGAAGGGTGTAGTGTATTTAAAGGAAGGAATGAGGACTGGGGCTGAGTGTGTGGTGCAGATCATGCATAAGGAAGGTAGGATGGGTGACAAAGGCTCCATTTTGCAGAATTTCATAGACCTTGGTAAGGAGTTAAAATGTGCAATGATCATCCGTTGGCTGGTTTTGAGCAGAGGAAGCACCATTGTCATAAAATTCAATTAATGGTAGGCACAAAAGTACTCCTTTGCAGCAGTGACAGTTTCTTTAGCAACTGAGTGTTTCTGATGACCAGTGAAGGGTCCTTGCCTCAGCGATGTTTCTTGATAAATACCAGTATTTCTACTGATTTTGAATGTGTTCAATCAGTGTCAAACTGTGAGATGCATACCTATTGCAAACATTTGGAGAATGATCCCTGATACCTAAATTTATTATTATCTATTTTATAGAATTTAATATCCTTATGAATAAGCTGCTTTGGGTATGGTTTGTATTTGGAATGCTGTGATACTGTGAAGACATAGCAATAAAAAACAGAATCATTTCTTGAATTGTTACTGGGTCAGAGAGGTAAGGAATCTTTCAGGACAAAGATCTGCCTAAGTGTAATTTACAAAATTCCTCCCTATAATCATGAAAATCATTTTTGTTACCTAGATCCTCAGTGCACTAATCTAAAGAATCATCAAAAGTAGCAAGTATTATTATCTTCTAGTTTAAGGAATCCGAATTGTGCTGAATCATGGTACAGACATGAGTTGACAAAACGTAATAATGCAGGCAACATTTCAAAAAAAAGAACATGTTAATTTTGGATTTCCAATTTGTTACAATTCAAATAGCTCTATTACTTTAATAGTGGATATTCAATTTGAATTTGCAATTTTTTCCTCAAAAGGATTGAGTGTCAACTCAAATTTTGTAATTTGCATTAAAATAAAATAAAATAAAATAACTTTTCTCATCAGTGTAAAGTACTGTTTGTCACCTGGCAGGTAATAATTTCCTACCCCACCTCTTCATTCTGATGAATATTTTCCCTTTCAGAGAATATGTTAAATCAAAAGAACACATTTTATGCTAATGCAATCTTCATAAGGGCTGAGATAAAATTTCAAGTACTGATAATTTTTAAAACCCTACAAGAGGATTCTAGAAATATTGGTTTCTTATTCCTGGGGATGATGTTGTCTCAGAAAGAAATGATTTTATATATTCACTTTCAAAAGACTAATTCCAAGGGATATATTTCTAGGAAATACCTTTCTCAAAACAGCCATTTAATTTACCTACTGAAGAACCACATTTCATAATTATGCATTTTCAAAAGACACACACAACAGAAGAGTGATCATTTTGATTTCAAAGTATGTATCAGCTCAAATAGTAAATTTTTAAATAATCAAATGCATTCAATAATTCAATAATTATACAAACACTTGTTTAGCACTCACTCTGTTTAATGATTTTGCCAAGCATCAGGAATTCAAAGTAGAAAAATAAATGTTCTTTCTTCAGTCAGCTGTTAGCAAAGCTCAGGAGATGAAGCCTTTCATGTTATACCCCTATAGTTTCCTATAGAACAAATAGAAGACGGCCACGATGGTGACCTTGGAAAGAAACCCAAGGGAAGGCTTCCTGGAGGAGGTGATACTCGAGCTGGGTTAGAAGGCTAAGTCAGAGAGCAGGGGTAAGTATCACAATCAGAAGAATCAGCATGCCATGAGAAAAAAAAATTCTGTTTCAGAACAATAGTTGCTTGACATGGCTGGATCCTAACATATATATTTTGCAGGGTCAGCAAAAAAAGGAAAATAGTAAAAAAAGAGCAAGATTAAAGGAGACTTCTTGGCTATATTATGGTATCATGACTTTATTCATGAGGCAAAAGAAAACCACAGGGATATTTTCACTCAGACTTTAAATCGACTTTAGAAAAAAACTTGAACAAAAACTAGTTATGGATTTAAAAACAAAAAGTCCTCAGTCGTGTTTGCCATGTTGATGTTGTCCTCGCTCTAAATTTTTGAAAGCGAAACTCAATACTCTCGTCGTCATGAAGGTGGCCAGCACGTCAGCCTCCGAGAGCGAAGTCTTTAATTAAGGCTCAGCTCAGCCACAGCAAAGCAGCCGTCCTTCCCGTATTGATCTGGATAAACTGCTTAGGAGAGTGAAAGTGCCATTGTCTTTGTTTGTTTTCTTTACACAGCCAGAAGTGAAATTGCCATCGCTGGGGCTTCAGCGAAATAAACCGAGGGCGCTTGATCTGTAGGCCCAACCCCCAATCTCCTTCACTCTCCATTCTCTGCAAGGCCGTAGCTGCCCTTCGGGAAGGCTGTCACTTCCCATGCATTTTCCCTTGGTCAGTATGTCTCGGGACCTTTCTTTCAGGACCTGCTGTGAAGGTGCCCCTGAGGACAACGTGGGAGACAGACAATGAATGTCCTGAGTGGAGCACTTGAAGACATAGACCGTGTCGTTCTTTTGAACAGGGAGTCGTGGATGCAAGAGAAAACTAGAAAACCCCACCACCATAAAGAAAAACAAACAAAACAACAAAACTTTTTTTTCTCCAGTCTGTGTTTTGTGTAGCCAATATGAAGCCATATCAAATGCTATTCTGTGTTTGTGAAGGAATCAGGAAAATGGTCTATTGTTACACACAGCGAAGCAATCATTAAATTGTTTTTAACCAGATTTCAGGGAGTTTATCATTGCACTAAAGACTGTTTCCCCTAAAACCTTACGTGTGGAGTCGTCATGCCCAGGGGCATACATTAAAATGTTCGCAAAAGTTTAGGCAGTTATTAGTTGTCGATAGAGTGCAGTTCTGAACGGTGAGTGCCTTGGGGTAGACTCGCGGCTGTGGGAGCCGAGATGAGACCCAAGTGCAAGTTGATTCATTCACTAAGGAGGAGCTTCTAGGGAAACTGTAATTGTGCACTTTTTGGTTCTCTTGCGTTTCCTGATCTGCTCCCCTCACTCCGCTGCCAGCCCTGCAGAGGGGAGCTTCAGTCTCCCCTCTGTGAACCAAGCGGGCAGCATGAAAACCACATTCCAACGCTCACCTTTAGCAGACGCCAAGGGAACTTCGATTCCAAAGCACTCCAAGTCTTCCTGTGAGGGATCTGGTAGCCACGGATGCCAACATTAGTAAGAAAAACTGTCATGAAGCTAGGAAGAGCAAAAAATAGGGTAAGGGGGTCCGCTGGGAGCAAAGAACTTATTTATTTACGTTTGGCCAGTGATTTTAATTGAATAGTGGACACATAAATAAATATTTGCTGAGAAGTTGTAGGGATCTTGAGAAAGACGCTTTGCAATCGGAGCGATCCTGAAAATTCATGATAAGCAGACCACCTAAGTATAAATGTATAAGATAAGAGTCTCCATTTCAAAACATTCAGTTTACCGAAATGGCAAAAAGATCGGGGTGGTGGTGACCTGCTGTACAAACCAGGGATTCTATTGGAAAGACTGTTGGGATAATTGTCCGAATGGAATTCTATCCTTAAGTTTGTTTCATGCAGTGAGTTGGTATGGTGAGGCACTGAACAGATTTCTGCCTTACGGATACTGTGGTATACCAGCCAGACTCTCCTCTCCAAGGCAAAGGAGTGTGTTTCCACAGCTACCAATATTGGAGTCTAACACTTCACCACGGAGTCCTTCCCCAGGAAATTGCCTTGGGCCAAAGTGCTTAAGGTTGCTTTACCCAACCCGAAGTCCCCTCTCTGGGAACAGCCTGCATCTGCTTGGAATTCAGTTATGAAGATCTGACCCCCCGCCTTGATTTTTTAAAGTATCTGAGGGACTGTCCCATTCCCGGAGCAACTCGTGGGATTCCCCAAGGCTTCCTTTGCAACAGCCAAGCTCATCTCCCTCTCTTCAGCACTGGTCCTCTCACTCTGTCCCAGGTGTTCTCACCTGCTCTCTCCCTCCGAGAAACGTCCTGGAGCTGCGTCTGTGCCTCCACACCCGTCTCACGAGGAATACGATGTAAGAACGTTGATCCCAGAAGGCAGAATCTGGAATGGAATTTTATCTTTTGTAATTAAGAACACATAAAATAAAATTTGCCACTTGCATCATTTTAAGATGTATGATCCAGTGCTAGAAAGTGCCTTCACTATGTTGTGCAAATACCACCACTCTCTAGCTCCAGATAATTCTCATCACCCTGAGGGGAAACCCTGTCCTCACGAGCCAGCAGTTGCTCATTTTCCCCACCCTGCAATCTCAAGCAGTCACCAATCTGCTTTCTGGCTCTATGGATTTATGTATTCCCAAAACTTTATTCAAATTGTATCATAAAATAGGTAGCCTTTTGCATCTGGCTTCTTTTACTTAGTGTAATATTTTCAAGATTTATTCATGTTGTGACCTGTATTGATTCCTTTTTATGGCTACATAATATTCCATTGCATGGATTATACTACACTTTGTTTATCCATTAATCCACAGATGAACATTTGGGTTGTCTCTACCTTTTGGCTCTTATGAATAGTGCTGCGATGAGCATTCATGTACAAGGTTTTGTTTGAAAACCCATTTTCAGTTATTGTGGGTATATATCTGGGTGAAGAATTTCTCAGTCATAATTCTAATCTTAACTTGTTGAGAAAAAGCCAAACTGTTTTCATTGTACCTGCATCATTTGCAACCAGTAATATTATGTGAGTGTTCCAGTTTCTTCACATCCTTGCCACCGCTTATTGTTTTCTGTGTTTGAGGGTGGAGATCCTAGTAGGCATGAAGTAGTACTGTATTTTGCCATGTACATTGCACACCCACATGTCTGCATGTTACACATGGGATTACTATACCCATTAGTATACCCAAGGTATATAATCATCATTCCCGTATATGATGTGCATCCTTATATTTCCCTCCAAAATTAGGTGCATCATACATGGCAAAATATGCTATCAGTGTGGTTTTGATTTGCATACCCCTAATAACTAAGGGTGTTGAGCATTTTTTCATGTGCTCATTTACATTTTTAATTGGACTGTTTGCCTTTGAACTGTTGAGTTGTGCATGTTCTTTGCATGTTGAGAATGAGATTTGGAAGTGCGGTTACATGCTGCCCAGCTGGCTCAGTAGATGCATCATGGTGGTGTCCTGACATCATTGGGTCAGCTAAAGCGGTGCAAATGTGGAAACTGCTCCCCCACCCCATGGTAAACTGAGCTGGGATATTGTGGAAGGAAATAACTCTGGCAGATGTGATATCTCAGGCATAGGAATCTTGTAATGACCAGTGCTACAGTATCATATGCCTCTTGCTTGCAGTTATCAATGTAGTGGAGAAATACAAGGAAGTATGTGAGAAATTAGCCACCAAATCACCAATTAAAAACTAAGCTCAAAAGCCAGAATACTTCTATAGCAGCATATACAGGAGATTTTAATTGCCTAGAGTTTGGGCTCAGAAAAAGCTGAGGGTTGAGTTAGAAACTTAATTGTAATGACAGCAGAGCTCCCAAATAATGGTGGATTCTGAAAACCAGCATGTCTGTGTTTCCCAGGTCAGATTCACTGATTGAGAATGACTGGGACCATGAGATCTGAGATGAAAACATCTCTGTTGACTCCCTCAAAGGTCTTGAATCCCCAGATTTCCCAGCACTTTCTATGCCTGCAGAGGCATTTTACTTCTCCCAGATGAAGACTAGGGCCCTTTCCATTCCCCTAATGGAAGGTGATACAAAGCCTCACTTTTCAAGACACGTGCCTTCCTTCCTCCCACCTCCTCTGCTGGTCATTGGATCAATGGTGAGGGCCAAGTGACAGCATGTGCCAAAGGGAAAGCCTAGACCAGACTACGATTTTGATGGAAATATAATATGTATTGGATCACTGTAACCATTGTTCTATTGTTGAATGAATCAGTTGTTTACCATTTTTGACCAGTATTAGTTATACTGCAAAAGTATATATTAATACATAGAACTTTGAATTTAGATTTAATTCTCTGAAATGAAATTACTGGCAACAATAATACTTAAGGAAATTGATATGGTTTTTCTCTTATGCTTGAGGGTATTAGTTTCACATATGTGTTTTTATAGCTATGTGTGACATAATTATAACAAAACATATTACATATATTACTACATTATACTATTATACAATTTATTTTATACATGAAATACATAATATATAATATATGTGTAAGCATAAAATATTTGCCAGTCTAATAGGAATACATTATACTTATTTATATGTCTTCTTTTCTTTGATTACTATTGAGATAGAAATCTTTATCCATACGCTTGATAACTACTTAATATTTTTTCTTTGTAAATGGTCTGTTCAGGTGTTTTTCTATTTTATGTCTTGAATTCTGGGTATTTTTCTTACTGATTTGTATAACTTTTCAATATTAATAGAGACTTTGTCAGTTCGTCACATTTCCTGGAAGTATTCTTGGCAGCTTCTTTGGAAAATAGACCTTTTATAACCTTTTTGTTGGTATGTTGCTTTGTGATTGCTACTTTATTTCTAAATTTAAAACTGCATCTACATGTCATAAATTTTCCTCAATGGCCTATTCCATTTTCTCCCAGTTATCTGTGCTTTCATCTTAATACTGAACTATTTTTGCTCCTGAAATATCTCTTGCTCTATAGCAACTTAACCATTCTCCTCTGTAACAAAAATAAGTAGAAAAAGTAAACGTCTTACTCACACCTTCCTCTGCCACCCTTGTCCTCAACCCGTAGTTGGCAAGCGAGAGAACTCAAAGCCATCTGTAGTGCTAGCAAAACATCAAAAGTGATATTTCACATAGGAGATGTTAGGCCCAGTGTTTGCTGCTGTTGATCGATCAATAACTATGTATTAATATCATAGGATAGTACAAAAGAGAAAAACTTCCTAAATGAAGACAATTAAATACTGTAAGCCTATCACCGTTAGCTGCAATCATTCTTCACTGCTTTTCCTTTCCACATTCAGGTCACAGGACTTACGAAACAAACACACGCACGTTTTTGGTGAGTCCAGTGATTCCAATGTGATTACTGGCTACATCAAAGAAAATGTACTGTTAGCATCCAGTTTATTTGTCATAGCAATTTTGGTCAAAGGAGATAAAGTGAAGATTCGAGAGAACCAAATAATGGAGGAAAAATGACTAAATCAATGGGAGAAAGAAAGGAAATGAAAATCGGTGATAGTTTAAACGTATTCTTCATGTGAAATAGCATTTCTCACATCATTATCAGCACAATGTGAAGGTACGTAAACGGAGCCTCAGTTTGCTTGAGAAGAGCTAGCAGGCTCCTTAGCTGCGGCCAAGGCCCCTGTCTGTTTTCTCTTTGATGACTTTGCATTCAGCATCCTGTTCTCTGCCCAGACTTCAGTGGGTTGGAGGATGAACAAGTAAAATCTTGGGGTGGCAGGATCTTCATAGAAAAAAAAAATGACCCTTTATCTATGTTATGGTACTGGTGGAAATGTGGCAAGTTTAAAATAGAAAAGTTTGAATATTAAGGATGCTGAAGTCCTATTTCTGGATCCCAGAGTGCTTACAAGAAGAGATGTGAGGGAATGTCTATTTAATGTATTCAGCGCCGCATAACCCCCTATTGAACTTTCTCCTCGCTCCATCGGCTTCCTAAGGAGCATCATTCCATGCCCCAGGTGTGACCTTGCCGTAGGTTCCTCCATCACCTTCATGGCCGAATGGGGGAGAAAGCCTCCACCTCTTCCTACTCCTGCGCACACCATTAATTTCTCCTTTTCCTAATCAATACTAATTAGGGTATATCAAGAAATCAAAGCAGGGCTCCTGTTTTTATTCTTTCTTTTAGGTTTATAGCTCTTTATTTCCCTACACATATTTTAAAAAATTCAGTGTCAGTTTTCATATTGTTAGTCTTCAACTTAGTGAAGTCCTTAAGACCCAAATAGTGTGATTTAGAATATGAAACCCCCCAAAATATTAAAACCTTCTAAGAGCAATATTGAAACATTGTCTTGGTTATAAAACCAACAACTCAGTCTAAAAATCTAGCATTTTGTCAAGCAGTGATTTAAATGACACATAAATTCACTTTACTATTTTAAGACTGACAGTATTTTGAAGTAAATTGCCCTATTGAAGAATACATTGATCGAAATTATTGGCCAATTTGTGTGTGACATTATCAAATCAAAATTGATACAGCCATATGATTAACATATATGAATAATTGTTTCTGAATGGAGAATAATGTGTCTTCAAAATGGAATGAAACTATAAAAGATCTCTCAATTACTTATCAAATTTTATTTATTTATTTTTTGCCTTTTCATTGGGTTTATTGGGGTGACACTCAACACAGTTATACAGGCTTCAGATGCACAATTTCACAGCATATTCTTTGTATACTGTATCGTGCATTTCTCTGACATAAAAAAGAAGGAACAGTCTTACCCTCCGTGACAGTGTAGATGGACCTGGAAAATATGAAGCTTAGTAAAATAAGCCAGTCAGAGGAAGACAAGCACCATATGATTTTACTCATGTGTGGAATTTAAGGAACAAAATGAACTAACAACCAATTTTTAATAATTTGCTAGTCTAATGTCAAACATATGTTAATCTCTAAAAGATAGAATATTATTTTCATTTTCCAAATGAAGTTATTTTTATAACACATGGTTTGGTGTGACTGTTTTTATAAATGGCCCTGTTCTCTGAATTGTATTAATGGTGTGATTACCACACTAAATATCTTCACTCCCAACTTTGAATATTTTCACTAGGATTTTAGTTCTGATATGATTCAAATACAAAACCAACTCTTTCTTTTTAAACTAAAAACAACTACCAATATACCACCTTCTATGAAAATGTTCTGAACTTCAGAAGTTATTCAAAGCTATAAGCATATTTTGGTAAAAATATAAACATATTTTTATAACATGAGAACATGCCAAAATAGCATTTATACATTCGTAGTGAAGAACACAAAGTCGGCATGAAACTCATTAATCTTTTTCAGAATATTATGAGAGTGCGAAGGTGTTCTATTTTCTCTAGGAAAGATGCAAGTGGAAATGACTTGAAAACACTTTGGAAAATGTTCATATCAGATGTATGGAGACTTCCTGATTGTGAAGAAAATGTATACCTGAGTATTTGCTGTGAAGGTGTTACAGGGTGCAGCCAAGAGGGGGGGGACCCCAAATGGACATTTAAAATGGGGCCCAGAACTCAAGGTGTCCAGAGATTCTAAGATGTTTTTTTTACCCCTTCCCCCCCCCTCCCACAGGTGTGAGTTGGGGGAAGGGGCACACAGAGCAAGAACATGCAGGGCAGCTTTGCAGCTAATCCATGGCATGGTCATTTAACATACCTATAGCCTTGGGCCGGTTGCATGAATATGCTATATAGCTATGGCCATGCTCTGAGCCAGGGGGATGGAAAGGGACACCTCCCCGAGATGTGACTGGGGGGCAGGTCCCCTGAGTTACAGCGCTTGCGTGAGAGCTCGGAGGAGATTGGTTCCAGGACATGGGGTGACACTTGCCCAGACCCATGATGGTGACCAGAAAAGCTGGAAAGGACAGCAGATTGAGGGCAAGTGTGGCCGAGTGTAGGAGGAGTCGGAAATAGGGCTGCAGAGGAAGATTGGCGCGGGGATTTAAACCCAGACATGGCAGCCATAGAGGAGAGAACCACGCGGATTTGGCTGAGTGGGGACTCCTGTGGTCCTGGGGGAGAGAAGACCACATGGCTGGAGCGGTGGAGAGAGGACCACGCACCTTTGCCAGAGTGGGTTCCCCCACAGCAGTAGTAGGGGGAACCATCACCCGGTTTTGGCAGAGATTCCGGTGACACAGCTGATGGTGCTGAGAACCAAGAGAGGCCTACCAGCCGAGCATGGATTACTGGGAATAACCAGACATTGCCTGAGACTGGACTTCTATTTCCTTTCCTGAGATATGGTACCCCAGACTGGGCAAGGGGGAAGGAAGGACTGTGTGTTTGTGGGTGTTTTAAGGGACTTTAAGATTTTGATAAAGACATTAGGTCACTACCTTAAGTTTGTATAGCACTAAATAAACGTTTTCCTTTCCTTTTCACAAATCTCTGGCATTGAGAGATATCTTTCCTTTAAGGCGGCGGACAAGACGGACCTGAATCTCTGTAAGAGTATTATCGTTCCAGGCCGCCGTGGGGGTTTGGTTTCTGTAACAAAGGTGTGGCGTACACCGATGCTTTTTAGCTCACTGGAGTCCTATCCTCCCCAATGCAACAGAAATAAGTGTGTGCTATCCGCCTAAAACATAATACACAAACACACACACACACGTTCACACTTGGTGAACCCGCACACCTACTCAGCTTAACACTTGTCAATCCCTCCATGCCCCATTCACTGTCATAGCTTGAGAATCAATTTTTAAACTGTGAAACATGCTCCTGGGGTTACTAAAAATGCTCAGATTCATGTATAAATACATTTTAGAAGGATTCAAGTATTTGAGATAAAAAATAGTCAATGTGTATGGGGGTGCCCACTAAAATTAGTGTGTCCTTCACGTTGGGCAATGCTTCATGTCACCCTGAATTTGATTCGTTTTCTTTTTTTATCTGCACACAGATAAGTTGGGGTGCGTGACCCCTAGACATGCACCCATTTTTGAAGACCATGACCAATGATTCTGAGATGCCTGCAGGCAAAGGATAACTTTTAGTAATCTTTTTTTTTATTAAACTCTGCTGTGCCTAGCACTAGTTAGTTCTCATTATAGATGTTCAATTAATTTAATTTGATGCCCACATAGAGTGTCTCATTTAGAAACAGGTACTCTTTACAATCAGTCATCACAATTCATGCAAGTCCCTTGGCTTGGGATCTGGCATCACTGTGGAATTAGTTTTCATTTATATCCAACTTCAATTAATTTCCAGTACCCAACCAATAGCATTTGGAAACTAGAAACCCAGGAAATACATACATTTCCGAAGTTTCCATTTAAATCTTTTGAAAGACTATAATTGAATGCATTAACATTTTAACAGTCTGCATTGCATACCAAAGGCCTCTATAATCAAGTGGCTGGTGAATGAATGCTTGGCACCCCCATCCCGCTTCCTGTAACACACAGAATAAATACCTTTCTGGAATAAACCTTGGTCACTCAAGCTAATGGGAATCCAGTTAGGCCTTTGCCAACCCCAGGAAACATCCATAATCAATAGATGTTGAGAAAATTATATTAGAAATAAGTGTTTGAGAGAGAAAATAGAAAGTGCCTCAAAGTTGAAAGAAAACAAAATCCGTGATGGTGTTATGATTGATTTTGGAGAGGAGTAGCAGTGAATGCTTAAATATATGAATCGTTTAAAAATATTTTAGTCTTGTAAGAGTAAATATTAT
This sequence comes from Tonatia bakeri, assembly GCA_004024845.1. Classification (NCBI taxonomy): domain Eukaryota; kingdom Metazoa; phylum Chordata; class Mammalia; order Chiroptera; family Phyllostomidae; genus Tonatia; species Tonatia bakeri. Next base: position 10,521 of record PVIA01000938.1, on the reverse strand, counting down.
TGACCTAAAAATACTAAAGTATCTTGGTAATTTGTGATTCATATATAAATACATATTAAGAGATTGTTTAAAATTCACATCATTGATTTAACTGATTTCAGCAGCTTCAAGGGAGTCATTGAACATTTTGTGAGTAACATATCTTATAAAGGTTGGGTCAGTGTTCATGAATTTACAGAGCACTTCTGGGTTTCATTTTGAAAGTGATTGGGAAGTTACATAAAGGAAAAAAAATCACCTGGTGATAAGAGCCAGGTGTAAGTGCCATGTTTTGTTCAACTAAAAGCTTCTGTTGGGGAGTTTTTCATGCAAGATTGAGATCAGCTATGAAACTATTCAAGACAGATAAAGGAATATTACAAATTTAAGACAGTATTTTACCTAGTCTTTTTGGATTGTGAGGGAAGTGGATTTAGGATCAGATCCTTAGCTTTGCTCATACTTTTTTTTATTCTGTAATCTGAGCAGAGGAAAATAAGGTGTCTTCATTTCAATACTCAACTTCAAGTCCTTAGAAACTGCTGCATCAAGGGAAGCACTAGAATGCGTTTCGAATTATTAAAATTTCATAAGGACTGTGAGGAGTTTGCAACTTGTTCTCAGGGTAAGATCAGTTTAAGGAAGGAGAAGGCATAAATATTTCGGCCCCCCAAAGCTTTCAGCCTGTAGACCACAAATTTACTAAGGACACTTGTTGAACTTCAAAGATTAGAATTTCCAACCTTCCAAAATAAACTTAACAGATTGTAACCCATTCTACTTGCCATAAATGGAACAACAGATCAAGCCGTACTTGTGTCATATGAGCCGATGTATAAAATGACAAGTGAATTTACAAAAGAAAGTGACTTAAAGGGGAGTGTTTATCAACTACCATGACTGCAGGTTTGCAGCCTTGGGTTATAAGCACACCCTGATAGCATCGCACATGGCTGTTGTGAATTAAACCCAGAAAAGATACTTTCCTGGGCATCTTTTGTGGGAACACTATCTTCAGTAGTAATAACAAGAACCAACCCAACAGTGCAGGAAATTTCCTGATCTAGCCCCACTTAAAAACAATCACCTCATTAAATAAAATCTTGAAAGGAGCAGTGAAATGAGAGTTTAGAATTAAATAAGGGATGAAAACCACGTGTTTCATTTTGTTTTCTTACTTGCATTGTTTCTAAACTATTGACCAGGGGCAGCCAGCATTATTTTGAAGCGTCCAGGCATGACCTGAAAGAGTAAAATGATGTGGTGTCCTCAGTTGCGTAGGTATGAGAGCTGTCTCACCTTTTCCAGTAGTCTGTAACTCCATGATGGTATTTCAATGAACTTCCTCTACAAGGAGTTGTGATTTTAAAAAAAGAAGAAAATCCAAACAGCGTCAATTTTAACAGGTTGTATTTCTCCATTAAATAACGAACATCCTCAAAGCAAATCCATTCTGAGTGTTTGCCCATGATGGAAAACAGTAGACTCTGAGGTTCTGTGCTTTGTACAGGGAAGCTAGAGCATGGTTCACATGGCATTGAAAGTGTTGGATGTCTTTATTAATACCAATTTCTTTTCTTGTCTGTACCCTTCATAACGCGTTAGTTCTATGATAAATTCAGGAGGGACATAATCTTAAATAGTTTATAATAGTTGCATTAGTGAAAATCAATTTCAGGGACAATTAGTAACAACTCAATACTGCTTTGTAATAATAGCTACAATCAGTCATACAATTGTAACAGAAGCCTTTCCACCATCTTCCTGTGATCAAGTTTATTGCCTCTCCAGTCAGATTGCCCTGGTTCAACCATGAGTCTGCCACTTACTAGCTGCGACACTTCGGCAAAGTTTCAGTATGTCAAAATGGGGATAATGATAAATCTTATTTTTAGCACATTGTTGTGGCAACAAAATGACTCACTCTGTATAAAACATAAGCATTCTCTATTAGGAGTAAAGCACCTTAAATATTAGATGCTGTTGCTGTCATTATGTGTATTATTATTGAGAATATGAGTGGAGATCATTTATATTTTCTCGGCAGTGCAGTATAATTTTTCAAAGCAGAGGGACACAGAGAAAAGTAGAGTTCAGATGCGGAGGCACATGCCTGTGTTTAGGTCAGGTCCCAGTAGGGGGCGAGCAAGAGGCAACCAGTCGATGTTTCTCTCACACACTGGTGTTTCTCTCCCTCTCTTTCTCCCTCCCTCCCCTCTCTCTAAAAAGAAATAATTAAAAAAATTAAAAATAAGTGCAGATGGAAATGATCGGGAAGAACAATTTTGGCCCTAAGGTCAAAATATTTCCACTATCAGCCCTGGCTAGCATAGCTCAGTGGATTGAGCATGGGCTGTGAACCAAAGGGTCACAGGTTCCATTCCTAGTCAGGGCACATGCCTGGGTTGCAGGCCAGGTCCCCAGTGGGGGCCATGTCAGAGGCAACCACACATTAATGTTTCTCTCTCTCTCTCTTTCTCCATCCCTTCCCCTCTCTAAAAATAAATAAATGAAATCTTTAAAAAACATATTTCCACTATCATTAAAATATTATCACATTAGGTATGTGTATTAGCTAAATAGCAGTGACTACTTCACAATGTATACATACATTGAAACATCGAATTATACACCTTAAATATATATATAATTCCTAGAGGTCAATTATATTTCAATAAAGTTGAAAAAATAGTATCACTTGGCATTTAATGAGAATTTCCAACATGTCAGGCACTGTGCTAAGCATATTCTATTCATATTACCTGTCTCATGAAATATCCCTGGCAATTTATGCTCTATTGACCATCCCTGATCTACAGAAAGTTATTCTGAATGTGAAGTTTGTGAGCCTGGCGCAGTCTAGCTCCAAACACACATGCAGTGCAATTTTACACCACCCTGCTAGCTGAGACCTGTGGGGACTGGATGTGAAGTGAGGGAGAAGTCTGAAACGTAGTAGATTATATTTGAAATCTATTAGATTCACTTTTGAATTTGAGCTCTGCCATTAACTAGTTTTGTGACATTTACCAAATCATTTCTCTGAGTCAGTTTCTCCCTGCATAAGAACAGAAATAATCTACCTTGTAGCTGTCAAGGATTAAATGATTTTAAGTACCGATATTTGTTTGTAAAATGAATGGCATCTAATTATAGATGGACAAATAATAGATAATTTAGAAAATTATAAAATCTGAGACAATATACGTATAATTCTGTAAGTGACATAAGTCATTCAGAGTGTAGATTTAGCTACAAATATCATTCTGAGAAGATCAACATTTGGCCTCCTTTATTTTTTAAAGTATAATTTTCATAGAGTATATAAATAAGCACTTAGGTGGAACTTGGTACAATCTTTAAGAGGTAACAGAATCTGAAAACTTCATGAGATGATTTGACATTCATTGTTTTCACGAAAATCTGTTGCATTGCTCTTGGAGGATAAAATAAGTGGAGCAGTGGGTTTTAGCTTCATTGCTGTGACTGGTTCTGATTTCTTTCTGGGAAACCCCTTGGGAACCTTTTATGTGAGACCTCAGTGAGGACTCAGTAAATTATTCAAGTATCATCAAGCAAAGCTTTAATTCCATTTTTCTGACTCTAATCTGAAGAGTAAATTCTACCTGATGTTTCCTTTGAAAGATAGTCACGTAAGAACCTTTAAATAAAAATCTCAGAGCTGAAAGGTGTCCAGGGGAGGGAGAACCGTGTCCTGTATAAAATTGATTGCATCCCAGAAACTCACTAGTATCTTTGGTTTCCAGAACCTCTCTGGTGTAGTTATCGTGAAACTGACAGACAGGTAAAGCATGAAACTCTTCCTCATCAGGCTTAATTCCTGGCTGATCATTGTCAGTGGATTTGATGCCTGCCTCGATATTAATTGCACAAATTTCAGGCAGGATTAGACAGAATACAAGAAAAAAAATCAGACAGACCAGGAGGAAAAGGTTTCTTAAGCTATTTTAGCAGCTTAGAAGTAAATCATAAAATGTCAAGCTACAGAAATTGGCTCTGATAAATATGATGTTTTCCTGAATTAGTTCACTAAGCTTTTATCCTTTCTGAACACTTTCAGTCAATCTTAAATACTTTAAATGCCAACCTTAATACTGAACAGTTATGCTACAGCACATATAGGAAGATTGAAAGCAGCAGTGATTTGAGATGAGAATGAGTTATTTTATCTTCATTTAGACCCCCAAAGGAAAGCAAATAACCACTGTGTAAAAGGAGTGTACACAAATGAATACTTCTAAGGAAGCCAGGTTGTTCTACCAAATGGGAAAATATAAATAATAAAAGTAATGTATAATCATTTCAACCAAGTTATGTCTACAGGATATGCCTTCCTCCTGACACCTCTGAGAGTTCCTGTGAGGGAATATATAGTTCTAATTGTAATTTAATTTTACATTCTTATTTAGGGGATTTTAGATTTGACAATGACTATAAAAATTGCACACCAGCTGTCACTTGGCTCCCATTCCAGTGTGGTCTTTGCTGGATGCACATGAGTAAGTCCCAGTAATGCTGAGGGACTTGTGCAGGAAAGAATATATTTTTGCATTCCTATCTTACAGCTTCTACTGGAAATATTCTTGCTGAAAAAACATCACAGATAAGCATTCTCTGTATTCCAAGTTTCTCAAGGAAAGACTATTTTATGTCATTTAATGCCCAAACTGTGATTTTTTTAAGGTTTTATTTATTTTTAGAAAGACGGTAAGTGAGGGAGAAGGAGAGAATCATCAATGTGTGGTTGGTTACCTCTCGTGTACCCCCTACTGGACACCTGGTCTGCAACCCAGGCATGTGCCCTGATTAGGAATCAAACCAGCGACCCTTTGGTTTGCAGGCTGGCACTCAACCCATTGAGCCACAGCAGCCAGGGCCCAATCGGTGATTTTAAAACGATGAGACAAGAATCACATGGGACCTTAGAAAGTACATAAATGTGGAAGGGAAGAGACAAAAGTTCAAGACCCAGAACTGACACTAGTTGTGTGACTTTGGACAAATCAGGTCATCTGTCAGGGACTTGTTTACCTGAATATAAACTAGCTTGATTTGACTTTAAGTTCTCTGAGATCAGGGGCCATGTCATGTTTACTGCTCTGTATCATAGTACTAAATAAAAAATTGGTGAATAGAATATTTCTTGGTTGACTGAGTGAGTGAACGCTGATACCACAATTTATTAGAACAACTCATTTAATTTTTCCCAAGCTGAAGAGGATCTTTTAGAACATGATAAAATTGCTGTGTGCCTTTTATTAAAGGACATCCTGAGTTTATTTTTATTGGCACAGAATACAACTGAAAGCAGAAATTCAAACCTTGTTTAGAAAGATGAAGAAATCAAATGGGTTATTCTTTGTTTAATGTTCATAGAAGTCTACCAAATGGTGCTGTTTGTAATCAAGCAGCTGCTGTTTCATTCGCAATGACAATCTAACGTTTCGATGGTTTGCTAGGAAAGGAACCATTTGTTGCTTAGTTCTATAATTTTCTGGAACTTGTCTCAATATGTCTCATTAAAGGGAAGAACCAGGGAATCCCGGTTGTCTTACCCACTGACACCTGAATTCCTGAAACAGCTGAGTAATGTTCTCTAGGTTCCCACTCTTTGCTGGGTATTGGAGACCCAGCAGATCCTAAATATCGACTGCTTCTTGAGTGAATACCATAAAGATAAAGGAATTTTTAAATAAGAATATTACCTTTAAAATATAAAATACAATCATTAATGAATATTTACTACAGATAAATCAGTATTTAAGTCAATGAATAAAAGCAATATGGAGATACCTCTAAAAATTAAAAACAGATCTGCCTTTGGATCCAGCAATCCCACTTCTGGGCATATATCCAGAGGAACCCAAAACACTAATTCGAAAGAACATAAGCAACCCTGTGTTCATTGCAGTGTTATTTATAATTGCCAAGATATGGAAGCAGCCCAAGTGTCCACCAGTACATGACTAGATAAAACAACTATGGGACATTTACACAATGAAATATTACTGGCTTATAACAAAGAATAAAATTTTACCCTTCATGACAGCATGGATGGACCTGGAGACCATTATGCTAACTGAAATAAACCAGCCAGAGAAAGACAAATACCATATGGTTTTACTCATGTGTGGAATCTAATGAACGAACTGCACCAACAAGCAAAATAGAGACAAACTCCTAGACAGAGAGCAGGCTGACAGCTAAGGGTGGGGGTTAAGGGCTGGGGATCCAGCAGAAAGGAGAAAGGACTCATGGAGGTGGACAACAGTGTGGTGCTTGTGGGGGGAAGTGCATATAAGGGGGTTAACTGGTAATGGAAAAATACAATAAAGATTTTTAAAAAATTAATGAATATTTACTATAGATAAATCAACATTTACATACATTTTAATTTCAGAATTTAAAAATTGATGCCTTTGAGAAAAGCATGAAAGAATGATAACATTTTATATGGTTGCAAATTCCTCTCCAGGGTAATATGACATAGTTGAATATTTAATAATTTCAAGTGTCTTTCCTCAATTTGAATATAATCTTTTTATTTAACACCTTAAAAGAAATTATATAATCAGTCACTGATTAAGTTTAAAGACACCTAAGTTTCTCTATCTAATAAATTGGGGAATTTAAGAAAATTGGCTAAGATCAACAGGCAAGTCAGCATTAAAGGTGAATTTAGGACACAGGCCTTCAATTTTTTTTACTCTATTTTATTCAACCCTATTCTGCAAACATTTTCATAAAATAACTGGATAAACTTTCTAAGACAGTTGTCTAAGATCCTCTCTGATCTTAGTGAATGTAAGTTCCTGTCCTGAACTAAAATATTAAATACCTAATAATTTGGTCTATTTTGGAATAAACTGAGATTTTCCTAAACATACATTATTTCATTGGGAGGGGTAAATTATGTAAACTCAGGATTGGACATCTTTATTCATAACTTTTTCCTTATGATATGGGTATAATGTAAATATCATATGCAGTTTTAATAAAACAACTTAGAAAAGCATTTTTAAATAATTTAATCCAAATAATTTGCTCAGTAGAAATTTAAAATGAAGTTTGTTTCTCTAAGTTATGTGAGACATATTATCCTTATTGAGTGATGGTTAGCAGTGTTTTTGAAACACTCAGCTATTGATGGTTTCATCGAAAGCAGAATTATTTAATAAACTTTACTGTTCTCAACTTCAGTGTTAGAATTGTTTTCCCTGAAGCATTTCTCAAGGTAAAACTAGCTTGCATTCTCATTATTCTCTAGCTCATCTTATTCCAGCAAGAAAGCAAATATTATTGAATTCGAAAAGGAGAGTGAAAATAAACGGTGAGGAAATATTTGTTTCTCCAGATGTTGTAGAAACACAACTTTCTCCCATGTTTCTCCACTAAGCACTTAAAATCTGGCATTCTCTAAATCATCAAATGCCTACTATAAGTTAGGATAGAAAAGCAAGTGAACTAGATGAATGCTAGACTTGAACTTGTTCAAGTGGTATTATTCCTGTTTCCTGAGAAAACCAGAGTGTAGCTTCCCTCTGAATAGAGGTTGATTTCTCCAAATGGCTGGGGTCCCAGACCTGTTTCGCGGGGCCAGCATTTACAGTAGCATATGCCTTTGTACCTAAATACAAGACTGTTCAGAAAATGGAGTCCGCCAATCCACAGCCTCTAAAGGGAAGACAATATCCACATTTATGGTTATTTAAAGTGACAGCCCACCTGGTTTTGTGTGACCAGTTGCAGTGTCAGGATGCAGAAGTTTCCATTTTAAAGCCAGGACAGTCGCACACCAGACATGGGGGAGGCATGGAATACAGGACTTTTCACACTGAAAGCAAGGAAGTCCCAGGGCAAACTGGGACAGGTTGGTTACCTTCAATACTACATCAGGAAGTACCAGAGGTGATATGAGTTCAGAACTGCAGAGGCAAAATGTGGATGTTTTTGGCAACAGTAGAATCAAGTAATGCAAAGGATATAGGATGAAATGATTGGTCTTAATTATGTTATGACTGGATGCTTTACTGCTTTGTTACATGCACTGGGAAATAAGTAGATGAATCAGGATGAAGCAAAACATTGGCATTCCTAAGCTAACTCTACCACCCATGAGCTTTGCGTCTGAGGGCACATAACCACTTCTCTCTGCCTTAGATTTCTATCTGTGAAATGTGTCTAAGAATTTTACCTTGTAGATTTCTTGTGATCATTAAATCACATTTTTAAAAAATATAGATGGATGACATATAAATGCTGGAGAGTACTCAGAGTTGCATGAGGAAACTGAAGATACCAAAGCAATTAAGTATGGATCTTCAGTTAGCGAACTTTAATTCATTATAAATTGGGAAGGTTTACCTTTTCCCTCTTGCTGCCTTTCAGGTTTTAGAGACAGAATACAAACATGGATGCTTAAACCCTTCTCTCCCCCCCCCCACACACACACACTACCAATTAAAACAGAAAAGAGACCAGTTATTATTTTCTGACTCTTGAGAACTAATTTAGGGGATAAATATGGCTACCCATTAAAGTATCAAATCCAAAAGAATCACTAGAATACAATTGCTAAAAATCCTCTTTTCAAAGTTTAAAGAGAAAACCATACTGGGGAGAAGGATTTTTTTGAGATAAAAGGGAATTTAGGGATTGTTTTGTCCATTTACTTTATTTTACAGATAAGTTCAATGAAGCTAAGACTGGAGAAATGTCTTACTCCACATTGCTTAGGTATTTTTTTTTAGTTTTGATAACTAAATCAAGTAAGGAAACAAATATATAATTGTTCACTCTCAGTACTGTGAAAGATACTATCTTTAAACAAACAGCATATTAAATGGAATTACTTTGACTAACATATAGACAATAAGTAAATGAAAGAGGGACTGAAGATGGGAAAGATAAATGTTTGATTTATTCTAATGATTGTTGGTATGAATCACAATTTCGTGTTATTTATTTTCTTCCCTTCAGATATGATGCACTCTTAGCCAAGAAAACTATTATTGGATTTACAGAGATGACTTTATGTTCAAAGCTAAAATTTCCCGATGGTAAATAGTATCATGTAACCTGCCTAAATAGGAAATAATTATTTTCGGCAAAAAATGTGAAACACATAAAGTAGTGTGTGTGTGTGTGTGTGTGTGTGTGTGTGCGCACATGTTCTTATAAAGGAAGATGCATTCTAACAACGGATCACCATTAACACCTCTGTGATCATTGGAACACATGATCCTCTGAAAAATAAATGAAAACAAAACAAAAATGAAACAATCTCAAACAATCACTGAGGATGTGGGATACACACACACACACACACACACACACAAACACAATAAAAGGTTGTAAGAGATCATTGAAATTACTCATTAGATTAAACAGACTCAATGACTGGCACTTCATAGAAAAAGACAAAAATAATCTCAACATTGTTACTTCTTAAATCTTCCATGGAAGGGTCAGTGTTTGCAGTAAAACAGAAAAGTTCCGTCAAATCTGTAGGTCCTGGCATTTCTGCAGTCCCCGTATCTTCTCGGATCTGGAACCTCGTTTCCATTTTCTTCGCCATTACCAATTCTCACTGTCACTCCACTCTTCTCTGAAAATGTTATTCTTTTTTCCCACATGTTGTGATTGGTGATTCAGAAAAAGTTTTACATCAGTAATTAAGTCTAAGCATACACTCTGCACCAGTGTGACAGATGTTTTGAAATACAGATGGTTCCCCATGAGCCTCATGCCTTTTTCCAGCCAAGTCCTGCACTACCTGCCCAGGCTCACTCCCTCCACAGACTTACCTGTTTTCTATTCCAGTCATCGCCAGGACTCGGCTCTGTCAAGCCTGTCTCTACGCTTTGTTGATGCCAGTTCTCCCAGTTAAAGCAACTATGCTTACCAATTTAACCCTGAAGTCATAACTTGACTATAAGTGTTTCTATACGTATATATTCTTCCTTGTGGATTTTTGTAACTCTGTTATAATACCCTTTGTAATCTTCCTAGTAATTGAGTGTGAACCTGTTGTTCTTCTTAGGCTGTGAGTTCCTTCGGGATTATGACTCTCGTCATAAACCTATCTGAAGGATGCATCATAGTGTTTGACAAGGAGTTAAATTTAAAACTTATTTCTTGACTTGAAATGTTAGCTAAGCAGACATTAAGCAGACATCTCAGGGTAGGTGGAGAAAAATAGGGCATTTGAACATATTCTGAGAAGGTTTTACACCAAAAATATTGTCCTAATTTTCAATACAAGAAGTAAAAATTATAGTCCACCTTATCATTTTTGTGAACACAAAATTATTATATATTGTTACAAAGTTGAAGTCATTTTTAGAATTACTGAACATTAACATGCCTCTGCAGAAAATGTGTTCAAAATCTTTATGTAAATTAAAGATAAGGTCATTCTTGTATTGTGTGTTAAGGAGAGGCATTTGAAGCCACATGATTTTAAATAATATCTTCTATGTAATTGATGGCATATTTGAAAAACCTCACTCGATTGTCTGT